>NW_025562052.1:0-77812 GCF_020424385.1 Procambarus clarkii | reverse complement strand
CCGAAAATATGCCAATTACTGAAAACGGCGATGGGTCATATTTTGCCCAAACCCCCCTGCAGTTTTCAAAATGTCTGAAATGTCGGAAATTTGACTCCTGAGCGTGATTTTTGAGCCGAATTCTGACTCTCTGCACCTATTTTCAGTTTCAAATTACGACGTTTCATACCGAAAATATGCCAATTACTGAAAACGGCGATGGGTCATATTTTGCCCAAACCCCCCTGCAGTTTTCAAAATGTCTGAAATGTCGGAAATTTGACTCCTGAGCGTGATTTTTGAGCCGAATTCTGACTCTCTGCACCTATTTTCAGTTTCAAATTACGACGTTTCATACCGAAAATATGCCAATTACTGAAAACGGCGATGGGTCATATTTTGCCCAAACCCCCTGCAGTTTTCAAAATGTCTGAAATGTCGGAAATTTGACTCCTGAGCGTGATTTTTGAGCCGAATTCTGACTCTCTGCACCTATTTTCAGTTTCAAATTACGACGTTTCATACCGAAAATATGCCAATTACTGAAAACGGCGATGGGTCATATTTTGCCCAAACCCCCCTGCAGTTTTCAAAATGTCTGAAATGTCGGAAATTTGACTCCTGAGCGTGATTTTTGAGCCGAATTCTGACTCTCTGCACCTATTTTCAGTTTCAAATTACGACGTTTCATACCGAAAATATGCCAATTACTGAAAACGGCGATGGGTCATATTTTGCCCAAACCCCCCTGCAGTTTTCAAAATGTCTGAAATGTCGGAAATTTGACTCCTGAGCGTGATTTTTGAGCCGAATTCTGACTCTCTGCACCTATTTTCAGTTTCAAATTACGACGTTTCATACCGAAAATATGCCAATTACTGAAAACGGCGATGGGTCATATTTTGCCCAAACCCCCTGCAGTTTTCAAAATGTCTGAAATGTCGGAAATTTGACTCCTGAGCGTGATTTTTGAGCCGAATTCTGACTCTCTGCACCTATTTTCAGTTTCAAATTACGACGTTTCATACCGAAAATATGCCAATTACTGAAAACGGCGATGGGTCATATTTTGCCCAAACCCCCCTGCAGTTTTCAAAATGTCTGAAATGTCGGAAATTTGACTCCTGAGCGTGATTTTTGAGCCGAATTCTGACTCTCTGCACCTATTTTCAGTTTCAAATTACGACGTTTCATACCGAAAATATGCCAATTACTGAAAACGGCGATGGGTCATATTTTGCCCAAACCCCCCTGCAGTTTTCAAAATGTCTGAAATGTCGGAAATTTGACTCCTGAGCGTGATTTTTGAGCCGAATTCTGACTCTCTGCACCTATTTTCAGTTTCAAATTACGACGTTTCATACCGAAAATATGCCAATTACTGAAAACGGCGATGGGTCATATTTTGCCCAAACCCCCCTGCAGTTTTCAAAATGTCTGAAATGTCGGAAATTTGACTCCTGAGCGTGATTTTTGAGCCGAATTCTGACTCTCTGCACCTATTTTCAGTTTCAAATTACGACGTTTCATACCGAAAATATGCCAATTACTGAAAACGGCGATGGGTCATATTTTGCCCAAACCCCCCTGCAGTTTTCAAAATGTCTGAAATGTCGGAAATTTGACTCCTGAGCGTGATTTTTGAGCCGAATTCTGACTCTCTGCACCTATTTTCAGTTTCAAATTACGACGTTTCATACCGAAAATATGCCAATTACTGAAAACGGCGATGGGTCATATTTTGCCCAAACCCCCCTGCAGTTTTCAAAATGTCTGAAATGTCGGAAATTTGACTCCTGAGCGTGATTTTTGAGCCGAATTCTGACTCTCTGCACCTATTTTCAGTTTCAAATTACGACGTTTCATACCGAAAATATGCCAATTACTGAAAACGGCGATGGGTCATATTTTGCCCAAACCCCCCTGCAGTTTTCAAAATGTCTGAAATGTCGGAAATTTGACTCCTGAGCGTGATTTTTGAGCCGAATTCTGACTCTCTGCACCTATTTTCAGTTTCAAATTACGACGTTTCATACCGAAAATATGCCAATTACTGAAAACGGCGATGGGTCATATTTTGCCCAAACCCCCCTGCAGTTTTCAAAATGTCTGAAATGTCGGAAATTTGACTCCTGAGCGTGATTTTTGAGCCGAATTCTGACTCTCTGCACCTATTTTCAGTTTCAAATTACGACGTTTCATACCGAAAATATGCCAATTACTGAAAACGGCGATGGGTCATATTTTGCCCAAACCCCCCTGCAGTTTTCAAAATGTCTGAAATGTCGGAAATTTGACTCCTGAGCGTGATTTTTGAGCCGAATTCTGACTCTCTGCACCTATTTTCAGTTTCAAATTACGACGTTTCATACCGAAAATATGCCAATTACTGAAAACGGCGATGGGTCATATTTTGCCCAAACCCCCCTGCAGTTTTCAAAATGTCTGAAATGTCGGAAATTTGACTCCTGAGCGTGATTTTTGAGCCGAATTCTGACTCTCTGCACCTATTTTCAGTTTCAAATTACGACGTTTCATACCGAAAATATGCCAATTACTGAAAACGGCGATGGGTCATATTTTGCCCAAACCCCCCTGCAGTTTTCAAAATGTCTGAAATGTCGGAAATTTGACTCCTGAGCGTGATTTTTGAGCCGAATTCTGACTCTCTGCACCTATTTTCAGTTTCAAATTACGACGTTTCATACCGAAAATATGCCAATTACTGAAAACGGCGATGGGTCATATTTTGCCCAAACCCCCCTGCAGTTTTCAAAATGTCTGAAATGTCGGAAATTTGACTCCTGAGCGTGATTTTTGAGCCGAATTCTGACTCTCTGCACCTATTTTCAGTTTCAAATTACGACGTTTCATACCGAAAATATGCCAATTACTGAAAACGGCGATGGGTCATATTTTGCCCAAACCCCCCTGCAGTTTTCAAAATGTCTGAAATGTCGGAAATTTGACTCCTGAGCGTGATTTTTGAGCCGAATTCTGACTCTCTGCACCTATTTTCAGTTTCAAATTACGACGTTTCATACCGAAAATATGCCAATTACTGAAAACGGCGATGGGTCATATTTTGCCCAAACCCCCCTGCAGTTTTCAAAATGTCTGAAATGTCGGAAATTTGACTCCTGAGCGTGATTTTTGAGCCGAATTCTGACTCTCTGCACCTATTTTCAGTTTCAAATTACGACGTTTCATACCGAAAATATGCCAATTACTGAAAACGGCGATGGGTCATATTTTGCCCAAAAACCCCTGCAGTTTTCAAAATGTCTGAAATGTCGGAAATTTGACTCCTGAGCGTGATTTTTGAGCCGAATTCTGACTCTCTGCACCTATTTTCAGTTTCAAATTACGACGTTTCATACCGAAAATATGCCAATTACTGAAAACGGCGATGGGTCATATTTTGCCCAAACCCCCCTGCAGTTTTCAAAATGTCTGAAATGTCGGAAATTTGACTCCTGAGCGTGATTTTTGAGCCGAATTCTGACTCTCTGCACCTATTTTCAGTTTCAAATTACGACGTTTCATACCGAAAATATGCCAATTACTGAAAACGGCGATGGGTCATATTTTGCCCAAACCCCCCTGCAGTTTTCAAAATGTCTGAAATGTCGGAAATTTGACTCCTGAGCGTGATTTTTGAGCCGAATTCTGACTCTCTGCACCTATTTTCAGTTTCAAATTACGACGTTTCATACCGAAAATATGCCAATTACTGAAAACGGCGATGGGTCATATTTTGCCCAAACCCCCCTGCAGTTTTCAAAATGTCTGAAATGTCGGAAATTTGACTCCTGAGCGTGATTTTTGAGCCGAATTCTGACTCTCTGCACCTATTTTCAGTTTCAAATTACGACGTTTCATACCGAAAATATGCCAATTACTGAAAACGGCGATGGGTCATATTTTGCCCAAACCCCCCTGCAGTTTTCAAAATGTCTGAAATGTCGGAAATTTGACTCCTGAGCGTGATTTTTGAGCCGAATTCTGACTCTCTGCACCTATTTTCAGTTTCAAATTACGACGTTTCATACCGAAAATATGCCAATTACTGAAAACGGCGATGGGTCATATTTTGCCCAAACCCCCCTGCAGTTTTCAAAATGTCTGAAATGTCGGAAATTTGACTCCTGAGCGTGATTTTTGAGCCGAATTCTGACTCTCTGCACCTATTTTCAGTTTCAAATTACGACGTTTCATACCGAAAATATGCCAATTACTGAAAACGGCGATGGGTCATATTTTGCCCAAACCCCCCTGCAGTTTTCAAAATGTCTGAAATGTCGGAAATTTGACTCCTGAGCGTGATTTTTGAGCCGAATTCTGACTCTCTGCACCTATTTTCAGTTTCAAATTACGACGTTTCATACCGAAAATATGCCAATTACTGAAAACGGCGATGGGTCATATTTTGCCCAAACCCCCTGCAGTTTTCAAAATGTCTGAAATGTCGGAAATTTGACTCCTGAGCGTGATTTTTGAGCCGAATTCTGACTCTCTGCACCTATTTTCAGTTTCAAATTACGACGTTTCATACCGAAAATATGCCAATTACTGAAAACGGCGATGGGTCATATTTTGCCCAAACCCCCCTGCAGTTTTCAAAATGTCTGAAATGTCGGAAATTTGACTCCTGAGCGTGATTTTTGAGCCGAATTCTGACTCTCTGCACCTATTTTCAGTTTCAAATTACGACGTTTCATACCGAAAATATGCCAATTACTGAAAACGGCGATGGGTCATATTTTGCCCAAACCCCCCTGCAGTTTTCAAAATGTCTGAAATGTCGGAAATTTGACTCCTGAGCGTGATTTTTGAGCCGAATTCTGACTCTCTGCACCTATTTTCAGTTTCAAATTACGACGTTTCATACCGAAAATATGCCAATTACTGAAAACGGCGATGGGTCATATTTTGCCCAAACCCCCTGCAGTTTTCAAAATGTCTGAAATGTCGGAAATTTGACTCCTGAGCGTGATTTTTGAGCCGAATTCTGACTCTCTGCACCTATTTTCAGTTTCAAATTACGACGTTTCATACCGAAAATATGCCAATTACTGAAAACGGCGATGGGTCATATTTTGCCCAAACCCCCCTGCAGTTTTCAAAATGTCTGAAATGTCGGAAATTTGACTCCTGAGCGTGATTTTTGAGCCGAATTCTGACTCTCTGCACCTATTTTCAGTTTCAAATTACGACGTTTCATACCGAAAATATGCCAATTACTGAAAACGGCGATGGGTCATATTTTGCCCAAACCCCCCTGCAGTTTTCAAAATGTCTGAAATGTCGGAAATTTGACTCCTGAGCGTGATTTTTGAGCCGAATTCTGACTCTCTGCACCTATTTTCAGTTTCAAATTACGACGTTTCATACCGAAAATATGCCAATTACTGAAAACGGCGATGGGTCATATTTTGCCCAAACCCCCCTGCAGTTTTCAAAATGTCTGAAATGTCGGAAATTTGACTCCTGAGCGTGATTTTTGAGCCGAATTCTGACTCTCTGCACCTATTTTCAGTTTCAAATTACGACGTTTCATACCGAAAATATGCCAATTACTGAAAACGGCGATGGGTCATATTTTGCCCAAACCCCCCTGCAGTTTTCAAAATGTCTGAAATGTCGGAAATTTGACTCCTGAGCGTGATTTTTGAGCCGAATTCTGACTCTCTGCACCTATTTTCAGTTTCAAATTACGACGTTTCATACCGAAAATATGCCAATTACTGAAAACGGCGATGGGTCATATTTTGCCCAAACCCCCCTGCAGTTTTCAAAATGTCTGAAATGTCGGAAATTTGACTCCTGAGCGTGATTTTTGAGCCGAATTCTGACTCTCTGCACCTATTTTCAGTTTCAAATTACGACGTTTCATACCGAAAATATGCCAATTACTGAAAACGGCGATGGGTCATATTTTGCCCAAACCCCCCTGCAGTTTTCAAAATGTCTGAAATGTCGGAAATTTGACTCCTGAGCGTGATTTTTGAGCCGAATTCTGACTCTCTGCACCTATTTTCAGTTTCAAATTACGACGTTTCATACCGAAAATATGCCAATTACTGTAAACGGCGATGGGTCATATTTTGCCCAAACCCCCCAGCAGTTTAAAAAATGTCTGAAATGTCGGAAATTTGACTCCTGAGCGTGATTTTTGAGCCGAATTCTGACTCTCTGCACCTATTTTCAGTTTCAAATTACGACGTTTCATACCGAAAATATGCCAATTACTGAAAACGGCGATGGGTCATATTTTGCACAAACCCCCTGCAGTTTTCAAAATGTCTGAAATGTCGGAAATTTGACTCCTGAGCGTGATTTTCGAGCCGAATTCTGACTCAATGCCCCTATTTTCAGTTTCAAATTACGACGTTTCATACGGAAAATATGCCAATTACTATAAACGGCGATGGGTCATATTTTGCCCAAACCCTTCTGCAGTTTTCAAAATGTCTGAAATGTCGGAAATTTGACTCCTGAGCGTGATTTTTGAGCCGAATTCTGACTCTCTGCACCTATTTTCAGTTTCAAATTACGACGTTTCATACCGAAAATATGCCAATTACTGAAAACGGCGATGGGTCATATTTTGCCCAAACCCCCCTGCAGTTTTCAAAATGTCTGAAATGTCGGAAATTTGACTCCTGAGCGTGATTTTTGAGCCGAATTCTGACTCTCTGCACCTATTTTCAGTTTCAAATTACGACGTTTCATACCGAAAATATGCCAATTACTGAAAACGGCGATGGGTCATATTTTGCCCAAACCCCCCTGCAGTTTTCAAAATGTCTGAAATGTCGGAAATTTGACTCCTGAGCGTGATTTTTGAGCCGAATTCTGACTCTCTGCACCTATTTTCAGTTTCAAATTACGACGTTTCATACCGAAAATATGCCAATTACTGAAAACGGCGATGGGTCATATTTTGCCCAAACCCCCCTGCAGTTTTCAAAATGTCTGAAATGTCGGAAATTTGACTCCTGAGCGTGATTTTTGAGCCGAATTCTGACTCTCTGCACCTATTTTCAGTTTCAAATTACGACGTTTCATACCGAAAATATGCCAATTACTGAAAACGGCGATGGGTCATATTTTGCCCAAACCCCCCTGCAGTTTTCAAAATGTCTGAAATGTCGGAAATTTGACTCCTGAGCGTGATTTTTGAGCCGAATTCTGACTCTCTGCACCTATTTTCAGTTTCAAATTACGACGTTTCATACCGAAAATATGCCAATTACTGAAAACGGCGATGGGTCATATTTTGCCCAAACCCCCCTGCAGTTTTCAAAATGTCTGAAATGTCGGAAATTTGACTCCTGAGCGTGATTTTTGAGCCGAATTCTGACTCTCTGCACCTATTTTCAGTTTCAAATTACGACGTTTCATACCGAAAATATGCCAATTACTGAAAACGGCGATGGGTCATATTTTGCCCAAACCCCCTGCAGTTTTCAAAATGTCTGAAATGTCGGAAATTTGACTCCTGAGCGTGATTTTTGAGCCGAATTCTGACTCTCTGCACCTATTTTCAGTTTCAAATTACGACGTTTCATACCGAAAATATGCCAATTACTGAAAACGGCGATGGGTCATATTTTGCCCAAACCCCCCTGCAGTTTTCAAAATGTCTGAAATGTCGGAAATTTGACTCCTGAGCGTGATTTTTGAGCCGAATTCTGACTCTCTGCACCTATTTTCAGTTTCAAATTACGACGTTTCATACCGAAAATATGCCAATTACTGAAAACGGCGATGGGTCATATTTTGCCCAAACCCCCCTGCAGTTTTCAAAATGTCTGAAATGTCGGAAATTTGACTCCTGAGCGTGATTTTTGAGCCGAATTCTGACTCTCTGCACCTATTTTCAGTTTCAAATTACGACGTTTCATACCGAAAATATGCCAATTACTGAAAACGGCGATGGGTCATATTTTGCCCAAACCCCCCTGCAGTTTTCAAAATGTCTGAAATGTCGGAAATTTGACTCCTGAGCGTGATTTTTGAGCCGAATTCTGACTCTCTGCACCTATTTTCAGTTTCAAATTACGACGTTTCATACCGAAAATATGCCAATTACTGAAAACGGCGATGGGTCATATTTTGCCCAAACCCCCCTGCAGTTTTCAAAATGTCTGAAATGTCGGAAATTTGACTCCTGAGCGTGATTTTTGAGCCGAATTCTGACTCTCTGCACCTATTTTCAGTTTCAAATTACGACGTTTCATACCGAAAATATGCCAATTACTGAAAACGGCGATGGGTCATATTTTGCCCAAACCCCCCTGCAGTTTTCAAAATGTCTGAAATGTCGGAAATTTGACTCCTGAGCGTGATTTTTGAGCCGAATTCTGACTCTCTGCACCTATTTTCAGTTTCAAATTACGACGTTTCATACCGAAAATATGCCAATTACTGAAAACGGCGATGGGTCATATTTTGCCCAAACCCCCCTGCAGTTTTCAAAATGTCTGAAATGTCGGAAATTTGACTCCTGAGCGTGATTTTTGAGCCGAATTCTGACTCTCTGCACCTATTTTCAGTTTCAAATTACGACGTTTCATACCGAAAATATGCCAATTACTGAAAACGGCGATGGGTCATATTTTGCCCAAACCCCCCTGCAGTTTTCAAAATGTCTGAAATGTCGGAAATTTGACTCCTGAGCGTGATTTTTGAGCCGAATTCTGACTCTCTGCACCTATTTTCAGTTTCAAATTACGACGTTTCATACCGAAAATATGCCAATTACTGAAAACGGCGATGGGTCATATTTTGCCCAAACCCCCCTGCAGTTTTCAAAATGTCTGAAATGTCGGAAATTTGACTCCTGAGCGTGATTTTTGAGCCGAATTCTGACTCTCTGCACCTATTTTCAGTTTCAAATTACGACGTTTCATACCGAAAATATGCCAATTACTGAAAACGGCGATGGGTCATATTTTGCCCAAACCCCCCTGCAGTTTTCAAAATGTCTGAAATGTCGGAAATTTGACTCCTGAGCGTGATTTTTGAGCCGAATTCTGACTCTCTGCACCTATTTTCAGTTTCAAATTACGACGTTTCATACCGAAAATATGCCAATTACTGAAAACGGCGATGGGTCATATTTTGCCCAAACCCCCTGCAGTTTTCAAAATGTCTGAAATGTCGGAAATTTGACTCCTGAGCGTGATTTTTGAGCCGAATTCTGACTCTCTGCACCTATTTTCAGTTTCAAATTACGACGTTTCATACCGAAAATATGCCAATTACTGAAAACGGCGATGGGTCATATTTTGCCCAAACCCCCCTGCAGTTTTCAAAATGTCTGAAATGTCGGAAATTTGACTCCTGAGCGTGATTTTTGAGCCGAATTCTGACTCTCTGCACCTATTTTCAGTTTCAAATTACGACGTTTCATACCGAAAATATGCCAATTACTGAAAACGGCGATGGGTCATATTTTGCCCAAACCCCCCTGCAGTTTTCAAAATGTCTGAAATGTCGGAAATTTGACTCCTGAGCGTGATTTTTGAGCCGAATTCTGACTCTCTGCACCTATTTTCAGTTTCAAATTACGACGTTTCATACCGAAAATATGCCAATTACTGAAAACGGCGATGGGTCATATTTTGCCCAAACCCCCCTGCAGTTTTCAAAATGTCTGAAATGTCGGAAATTTGACTCCTGAGCGTGATTTTTGAGCCGAATTCTGACTCTCTGCACCTATTTTCAGTTTCAAATTACGACGTTTCATACCGAAAATATGCCAATTACTGAAAACGGCGATGGGTCATATTTTGCCCAAACCCCCCTGCAGTTTTCAAAATGTCTGAAATGTCGGAAATTTGACTCCTGAGCGTGATTTTTGAGCCGAATTCTGACTCTCTGCACCTATTTTCAGTTTCAAATTACGACGTTTCATACCGAAAATATGCCAATTACTGAAAACGGCGATGGGTCATATTTTGCCCAAACCCCCTGCAGTTTTCAAAATGTCTGAAATGTCGGAAATTTGACTCCTGAGCGTGATTTTTGAGCCGAATTCTGACTCTCTGCACCTATTTTCAGTTTCAAATTACGACGTTTCATACCGAAAATATGCCAATTACTGAAAACGGCGATGGGTCATATTTTGCCCAAACCCCCCTGCAGTTTTCAAAATGTCTGAAATGTCGGAAATTTGACTCCTGAGCGTGATTTTTGAGCCGAATTCTGACTCTCTGCACCTATTTTCAGTTTCAAATTACGACGTTTCATACCGAAAATATGCCAATTACTGAAAACGGCGATGGGTCATATTTTGCCCAAACCCCCCTGCAGTTTTCAAAATGTCTGAAATGTCGGAAATTTGACTCCTGAGCGTGATTTTTGAGCCGAATTCTGACTCTCTGCACCTATTTTCAGTTTCAAATTACGACGTTTCATACCGAAAATATGCCAATTACTGAAAACGGCGATGGGTCATATTTTGCCCAAACCCCCTGCAGTTTTCAAAATGTCTGAAATGTCGGAAATTTGACTCCTGAGCGTGATTTTTGAGCCGAATTCTGACTCTCTGCACCTATTTTCAGTTTCAAATTACGACGTTTCATACCGAAAATATGCCAATTACTGAAAACGGCGATGGGTCATATTTTGCCCAAACCCCCCTGCAGTTTTCAAAATGTCTGAAATGTCGGAAATTTGACTCCTGAGCGTGATTTTTGAGCCGAATTCTGACTCTCTGCACCTATTTTCAGTTTCAAATTACGACGTTTCATACCGAAAATATGCCAATTACTGAAAACGGCGATGGGTCATATTTTGCCCAAACCCCCCTGCAGTTTTCAAAATGTCTGAAATGTCGGAAATTTGACTCCTGAGCGTGATTTTTGAGCCGAATTCTGACTCTCTGCACCTATTTTCAGTTTCAAATTACGACGTTTCATACCGAAAATATGCCAATTACTGAAAACGGCGATGGGTCATATTTTGCCCAAACCCCCCTGCAGTTTTCAAAATGTCTGAAATGTCGGAAATTTGACTCCTGAGCGTGATTTTTGAGCCGAATTCTGACTCTCTGCACCTATTTTCACGTTTCATACCGAAAATATGCCAATTACTGAAAACGGCGATGGGTCATATTTTGCCCAAACCCCCCTGCAGTTTTCAAAATGTCTGAAATGTCGGAAATTTGACTCCTGAGCGTGATTTTTGAGCCGAATTCTGACTCTCTGCACCTATTTTCAGTTTCAAATTACGACGTTTCATACCGAAAATATGCCAATTACTGAAAACGGCGATGGGTCATATTTTGCCCAAACCCCCTGCAGTTTTCAAAATGTCTGAAATGTCGGAAATTTGACTCCTGAGCGTGATTTTTGAGCCGAATTCTGACTCTCTGCACCTATTTTCAGTTTCAAATTACGACGTTTCATACCGAAAATATGCCAATTACTGAAAACGGCGATGGGTCATATTTTGCCCAAACCCCCCTGCAGTTTTCAAAATGTCTGAAATGTCGGAAATTTGACTCCTGAGCGTGATTTTTGAGCCGAATTCTGACTCTCTGCACCTATTTTCAGTTTCAAATTACGACGTTTCATACCGAAAATATGCCAATTACTGAAAACGGCGATGGGTCATATTTTGCCCAAACCCCCCTGCAGTTTTCAAAATGTCTGAAATGTCGGAAATTTGACTCCTGAGCGTGATTTTTGAGCCGAATTCTGACTCTCTGCACCTATTTTCAGTTTCAAATTACGACGTTTCATACCGAAAATATGCCAATTACTGAAAACGGCGATGGGTCATATTTTGCCCAAACCCCCCTGCAGTTTTCAAAATGTCTGAAATGTCGGAAATTTGACTCCTGAGCGTGATTTTTGAGCCGAATTCTGACTCTCTGCACCTATTTTCAGTTTCAAATTACGACGTTTCATACCGAAAATATGCCAATTACTGAAAACGGCGATGGGTCATATTTTGCCCAAACCCCCTGCAGTTTTCAAAATGTCTGAAATGTCGGAAATTTGACTCCTGAGCGTGATTTTTGAGCCGAATTCTGACTCTCTGCACCTATTTTCAGTTTCAAATTACGACGTTTCATACCGAAAATATGCCAATTACTGAAAACGGCGATGGGTCATATTTTGCCCAAACCCCCCTGCAGTTTTCAAAATGTCTGAAATGTCGGAAATTTGACTCCTGAGCGTGATTTTTGAGCCGAATTCTGACTCTCTGCACCTATTTTCAGTTTCAAATTACGACGTTTCATACCGAAAATATGCCAATTACTGAAAACGGCGATGGGTCATATTTTGCCCAAACCCCCCTGCAGTTTTCAAAATGTCTGAAATGTCGGAAATTTGACTCCTGAGCGTGATTTTTGAGCCGAATTCTGACTCTCTGCACCTATTTTCAGTTTCAAATTACGACGTTTCATACCGAAAATATGCCAATTACTGTAAACGGCGATGGGTCATATTTTGCCCAAACCCCCCTGCAGTTTTCAAAATGTCTGAAATGTCGGAAATTTGACTCCTGAGCGTGATTTTTGAGCCGAATTCTGACTCTCTGCACCTATTTTCAGTTTCAAATTACGACGTTTCATACCGAAAATATGCCAATTACTGAAAACGGCGATGGGTCATATTTTGCCCAAACCCCCTGCAGTTTTCAAAATGTCTGAAATGTCGGAAATTTGACTCCTGAGCGTGATTTTTGAGCCGAATTCTGACTCTCTGCACCTATTTTCAGTTTCAAATTACGACGTTTCATACCGAAAATATGCCAATTACTGAAAACGGCGATGGGTCATATTTTGCCCAAACCCCCCTGCAGTTTTCAAAATGTCTGAAATGTCGGAAATTTGACTCCTGAGCGTGATTTTTGAGCCGAATTCTGACTCTCTGCACCTATTTTCAGTTTCAAATTACGACGTTTCATACCGAAAATATGCCAATTACTGAAAACGGCGATGGGTCATATTTTGCCCAAACCCCCCTGCAGTTTTCAAAATGTCTGAAATGTCGGAAATTTGACTCCTGAGCGTGATTTTTGAGCCGAATTCTGACTCTCTGCACCTATTTTCAGTTTCAAATTACGACGTTTCATACCGAAAATATGCCAATTACTGAAAACGGCGATGGGTCATATTTTGCCCAAACCCCCCTGCAGTTTTCAAAATGTCTGAAATGTCGGAAATTTGACTCCTGAGCGTGATTTTTGAGCCGAATTCTGACTCTCTGCACCTATTTTCAGTTTCAAATTACGACGTTTCATACCGAAAATATGCCAATTACTGAAAACGGCGATGGGTCATATTTTGCCCAAACCCCCCTGCAGTTTTCAAAATGTCTGAAATGTCGGAAATTTGACTCCTGAGCGTGATTTTTGAGCCGAATTCTGACTCTCTGCACCTATTTTCAGTTTCAAATTACGACGTTTCATACCGAAAATATGCCAATTACTGAAAACGGCGATGGGTCATATTTTGCCCAAACCCCCCTGCAGTTTTCAAAATGTCTGAAATGTCGGAAATTTGACTCCTGAGCGTGATTTTTGAGCCGAATTCTGACTCTCTGCACCTATTTTCAGTTTCAAATTACGACGTTTCATACCGAAAATATGCCAATTACTGAAAACGGCGATGGGTCATATTTTGCCCAAACCCCCCTGCAGTTTTCAAAATGTCTGAAATGTCGGAAATTTGACTCCTGAGCGTGATTTTTGAGCCGAATTCTGACTCTCTGCACCTATTTTCAGTTTCAAATTACGACGTTTCATACCGAAAATATGCCAATTACTGAAAACGGCGATGGGTCATATTTTGCCCAAACCCCCCTGCAGTTTTCAAAATGTCTGAAATGTCGGAAATTTGACTCCTGAGCGTGATTTTTGAGCCGAATTCTGACTCTCTGCACCTATTTTCAGTTTCAAATTACGACGTTTCATACCGAAAATATGCCAATTACTGAAAACGGCGATGGGTCATATTTTGCCCAAACCCCCCTGCAGTTTTCAAAATGTCTGAAATGTCGGAAATTTGACTCCTGAGCGTGATTTTTGAGCCGAATTCTGACTCTCTGCACCTATTTTCAGTTTCAAATTACGACGTTTCATACCGAAAATATGCCAATTACTGAAAACGGCGATGGGTCATATTTTGCCCAAACCCCCCTGCAGTTTTCAAAATGTCTGAAATGTCGGAAATTTGACTCCTGAGCGTGATTTTTGAGCCGAATTCTGACTCTCTGCACCTATTTTCAGTTTCAAATTACGACGTTTCATACCGAAAATATGCCAATTACTGAAACGGCGATGGGTCATATTTTGCCCAAACCCCCCTGCAGTTTTCAAAATGTCTGAAATGTCGGAAATTTGACTCCTGAGCGTGATTTTTGAGCCGAATTCTGACTCTCTGCACCTATTTTCAGTTTCAAATTACGACGTTTCATACCGAAAATATGCCAATTACTGAAAACGGCGATGGGTCATATTTTGCCCAAACCCCCCTGCAGTTTTCAAAATGTCTGAAATGTCGGAAATTTGACTCCTGAGCGTGATTTTTGAGCCGAATTCTGACTCTCTGCACCTATTTTCAGTTTCAAATTACGACGTTTCATACCGAAAATATGCCAATTACTGTAAACGGCGATGGGTCATATTTTGCCCAAACCCCCTGCAGTTTTCAAAATGTCTGAAATGTCGGAAATTTGACTCCTGAGCGTGATTTTTGAGCCGAATTCTGACTCTCTGCACCTATTTTCAGTTTCAAATTACGACGTTTCATACCGAAAATATGCCAATTACTGAAAACGGCGATGGGTCATATTTTGCCCAAACCCCCCTGCAGTTTTCAAAATGTCTGAAATGTCGGAAATTTGACTCCTGAGCGTGATTTTTGAGCCGAATTCTGACTCTCTGCACCTATTTTCAGTTTCAAATTACGACGTTTCATACCGAAAATATGCCAATTACTGAAAACGGCGATGGGTCATATTTTGCCCAAACCCCCCTGCAGTTTTCAAAATGTCTGAAATGTCGGAAATTTGACTCCTGAGCGTGATTTTTGAGCCGAATTCTGACTCTCTGCACCTATTTTCAGTTTCAAATTACGACGTTTCATACCGAAAATATGCCAATTACTGAAAACGGCGATGGGTCATATTTTGCCCAAACCCCCCTGCAGTTTTCAAAATGTCTGAAATGTCGGAAATTTGACTCCTGAGCGTGATTTTTGAGCCGAATTCTGACTCTCTGCACCTATTTTCAGTTTCAAATTACGACGTTTCATACCGAAAATATGCCAATTACTGAAAACGGCGATGGGTCATATTTTGCCCAAACCCCCCTGCAGTTTTCAAAATGTCTGAAATGTCGGAAATTTGACTCCTGAGCGTGATTTTTGAGCCGAATTCTGACTCTCTGCACCTATTTTCAGTTTCAAATTACGACGTTTCATACCGAAAATATGCCAATTACTGAAAACGGCGATGGGTCATATTTTGCCCAAACCCCCCTGCAGTTTTCAAAATGTCTGAAATGTCGGAAATTTGACTCCTGAGCGTGATTTTTGAGCCGAATTCTGACTCTCTGCACCTATTTTCAGTTTCAAATTACGACGTTTCATACCGAAAATATGCCAATTACTGAAAACGGCGATGGGTCATATTTTGCCCAAACCCCCCTGCAGTTTTTAAAATGTATGAAATGTCGGAAATTTGACTCCTGAGCGTGATTTTTGAGCCGAATTCTGACTCTCTGCACCTATTTTCAGTTTCAAATTACGACGTTTCATACCGAAAATATGCCAATTACTGTAAACGGCGATGGGTCATATTTTGCCCAAACCCCCTGCAGTTTTCAAAATGTCTGAAATGTCGGAAATTTGACTCCTGAGCGTGATTTTTGAGCCGAATTCTGACTCTCTGCACCTATTTTCAGTTTCAAATTACGACGTTTCATACCGAAAATATGCCAATTACTGAAAACGGCGATGGGTCATATTTTGCCCAAACCCCCCTGCAGTTTTCAAAATGTCTGAAATGTCGGAAATTTGACTCCTGAGCGTGATTTTTGAGCCGAATTCTGACTCTCTGCACCTATTTTCAGTTTCAAATTACGACGTTTCATACCGAAAATATGCCAATTACTGAAAACGGCGATGGGTCATATTTTGCCCAAACACCCCTGCAGTTTTCAAAATGTCTGAAATGTCGGAAATTTTGCATCCTGAGCGTGATTTTGAGCCGAATTCTGACTCTCTGCATCTATTTTCAGTTTCAAATTACGACGTTTCATACCGAAAATATGCCAATTACTGAAAACGGCGATGGGTCATATTTTGCCCAAACACCCCTGCAGTTTTCAAAATGTCTGAAATGTCGGAAATTTGACTCCTGAGCATGATTTTTTATCCGAATTCTGACTCTCTGCACCTATTTTCAGTTTCAAATTACGATTTTATATAGCGAAAATATGCCAATTACCTAAAACGGCAATGGGTCATATTTTGCCCAAACCCCCCTGCAGTTTTCAAAATGTCTGAAATGTGGAAAATTTGACTCCTGAGCGTGATTTTTTATCTGAATTCTGACTCTCTGCACCTATTTTCAGTTTCAAATTACGACGTTTCATACCGAAAATATGCCAATTACTGTAAACGGCGATGGGTCATATTTTGCCCAAACCCCCCTGTAGTTTTCAAAATGTCTGAAATGTCGGAAATTTGACTCCTGAGCGTGATTTTTTATCCGAATTCTGACTCTCTGCACCTATTTTCAGTTTCAAATTACGACTTTTTATACCGAAAATATGCCAATTACTGAAAACGGCGATGGGTCATATTTTGCCCAAACCCCCATACAGTTTTCAAAGTATCTGAAATGTCAGAAATTTGACTCCTGAGCGTGATTTTTTATCCGAATTCTGACTCTCGGCACCTATTTTCAGTTTCAAATTACGAGTTTTTATACCGAAAATATGCCAATTACTGAAACCGGCGATGGGTCATATTTTGCCCAAACCCCCCTGCAGTTTTCAAAATGTCTGAAATGTCGGAAATTTGACTCCTGAGCTTGATTTTTGAGCCGTATTCTGACTCTCTACGCCTATTTTCAGTTTCAAATTACGACGTTTCATACCGAAAATATGCCAATTCCTGTAAACGGCGATGGGTCATATTTTGCCCAAACCCCCCTGCAAATTTCAAAATGTATGAAATGTCGGAAATTTGACTCCTGAGCGTGATTTTTGAGCCGAATTTTGACTCTCTGCACCTATTTTCAGTTCCAAATTACGACCTTTCACACCGAAAATATGCCAATTACTGAAAACGGCGATGGGTCAATTTTGCCCAAACCCCCCTGCAGTTTTCAAAATGTCTGAAATTTTTGAAATTTGACTCCTGAGCGTGATTTTTGAGCCGTATTCTGACTCTCTGCGCCTATTTTCAGTTTCAAATTACGACGTTTCATACCGAAAATATGCCAATTACTGTAAACGGCGATGGGTCATATTTTGCCCAAACCCCCCTGCAGTTTTCAAAATGTCTGAAATGTCGGAAATTTGACTCCTGAGCGTGATTTTTGAGCCGAATTCTGACTCTCTGCACCTATTTTCAGTTTCAAATTACGACTTTTCATACCGAAAATATGCCAATTACTGAAAACGGCGATGGGTCATATTTTGCCCAAACCCCCCTGCAGTTTTCAAAATGTCTGAAATGTCGGAAATTTGACTCCTGAGCGTGATTTTTGAGCCGAATTCTGACTCTCTGCGCCTATTTTCAGTTTCAAATTACGACGTTTCATACCGAAAATATGCCAATTACTGTAAACGGCGATGGGTCATATTTTGCCCAAACCCCCCTGCAGTTTTCAAAATGTCTGAAATGTCGGAAATTTGACTCCTGAGCGTGATTTTTTATCCGAATTCTGACTCTCTGCACCTATTTTCAGTTTCAAATTACGTTTTTTTATACCGAAAATATGCCAATTACTGAAAACGGCGATGGGTCATATTTTGCCCAAACCCCCCTGCAGTTTTCAAAATGTCTGAAATGTCGGAAATTTGACTCCTGAGCGTGATTTTTGAGCCGAATTCTGACTCTCTGCACCTATTTTCAGTTTCAAATTACGACTTTTTATACCGAAAATATGCCAATTACTGAAAATGGCGATGGGTCATATTTTTCCCAAACCCCCTGCAGTTTTCAAAATGTCTGAAATGTCGGAAATTTGACTCCAGGGCGTAATTTTTGAGCCGAACTCCGACTCTCTGCACATATTTTCAGTTTCATGTTACGACGTTTCATACCGAAAATATGCCAATTACTGTAAACGGCGATGGGTCATATTTTGCCAAAACCCCCCTGCAGTTTTAAAAATGTCTGAAATTTCGGAAATTTGACTCCTGAGCGTGATTTTTTATCCGAATTCTGACTCTCTGCACCTATTTTCAGTTTCAAATTACGAAGTTTCATACCGAAAATATGCCAATTACTGAAAACGGCGATGGGTCATATTTTGCCCAAACCCCCCTGCAGTTTTCAAAATGTCTGAAATGTCGGAAATTTGACTCCTGAGCGTGATTTTTTGAGCCGAATTCTGACTCTCTGCACCTATTTTCAGTTTCAAATTACGACGTTTCATACCGAAAATATGCCATCAAAATGTCTGAAATGTCGGAAATTTGACTCCTGAGCGTGATTTTTGAGCCGAATTCTGACTCTCTGCACCTATTTTCAGTTTCAAATTACGACGTTTCATACCGAAAATATGCCAATTACTGAAAACGGCGATGGGTCATATTTTGCCCAAACCCCCCTGCAGTTTTCAAAATGTCTGAAATGTCGGAAATTTGACTCCTGAGCGTGATTTTTGAGCCGAATTCTGACTCTCTGCGCCTATTTGCAGTTTCAAATTACGACGTTTCATACCGAAAATATGCCAATTACTGTAAACGGCGATGGGTCATATTTTGCCCAAACCCCCCTGCAGTTTTCAAAATGTCTGAAATGTCGGAAATTTGACTCCTGAGCGTGATTTTTGAGCCGAATTCTGACTCTCTGCGCCTATTTTCAGTTTCAAATTACGACGTTTCATACCGAAAATATGCCAATTACTGTAAACGGCGATGGGTCATATTTTGCCCAAACCCCCCTGCAGTTTTCAAAATGTCTGAAATGTCGGAAATTTGACTCCTGAGCGTGATTTTTGAGCCGAATTCTGACTTTCTGCACCTATTTTCAGTTTCAAATTACGACGTTTCATACCGAAAATATGCCAATTACTGTAAACGGCGATGGGTCATATTTTGCCCAAACCCCCCTGCAGTTTTCAAAATGTCTGAAATGTCGGAAATTTGACTCCTGAGCGTGATTTTTGAGCCGAATTCTGACTCTCTGCACCTATTTTCAGTTTCAAATTACGACGTTTCATACCGAAAATATGCCAATTACTGAAAACGGCGATGGGTCATATTTTGCCCAAACCCCCCTGCAGTTTTCAAAATGTCTGAAATGTCGGAAATTTGACTCCTGAGCGTGATTTTTGAGCCGAATTCTGACTCTCTGCACCTATTTTCAGTTTCAAATTACGACGTTTCATACCGAAAATATGCCAATTACTGTAAACGGCGATGGGTCATATTTTGCCCAAACCCCCCTGCAGTTTTCAAAATGTCTGAAATGTCGGAAATTTGACTCCTGAGCGTGATTTTTGAGCCGAATTCTGACTCTCTGCACCTATTTTCAGTTTCAAATTACGACGTTTCATACCGAAAATATGCCAATTACTGTAAACGGCGATGGGTCATATTTTGCCCAAACCCCCCTGCAGTTTTCAAAATGTCTGAAATGTCGGAAATTTGACTCCTGAGCGTGATTTTTGAGCCGAATTCTGACTCTCTGCGCCTATTTTCAGTTTCAAATTACGACGTTTCATACCGAAAATATGCCAATTACTGTAAACGGCGATGGGTCATATTTTGCCCAAACCCCCCTGCAGTTTTCAAAATGTCTGAAATGTCGGAAATTTGACTCCTGAGCGTGATTTTTGAGCCGAATTCTGACTCTCTGCGCCTATTTTCAGTTTCAAATTACGACGTTTCATACCGAAAATATGCCAATTACTGTAAACGGCGATGGGTCATATTTTGCCCAAACCCCCCTGCAGTTTTCAAAATGTCTGAAATGTCGGAAATTTGACTCCTGAGCGTGATTTTTGAGCCGAATTCTGACTCTCTGCACCTATTTTCAGTTTCAAATTACGACGTTTCATACCGAAAATATGCCAATTACTGAAAACGGCGATGGGTCATATTTTGCCCAAACCCCCCTGCAGTTTTCAAAATGTCTGAAATGTCGGAAATTTGACTCCTGAGCGTGATTTTTGAGCCGAATTCTGACTCTCTGCACCTATTTTCAGTTTCAAATTACGACGTTTCATACCGAAAATATGCCAATTACTGAAAACGGCGATGGGTCATATTTTGCCCAAACCCCCCTGCAGTTTTCAAAATGTCTGAAATGTCGGAAATTTGACTCCTGAGCGTGATTTTTGAGCCGAATTCTGACTCTCTGCGCCTATTTTCAGTTTCAAATTACGACGTTTCATACCGAAAATATGCCAATTACTGTAAACGGCGATGGGTCATATTTTGCCCAAACCCCCCTGCAGTTTTCAAAATGTCTGAAATGTCGGAAATTTGACTCCTGAGCGTGATTTTTGAGCCGAATTCTGACTCTTGCACCTATTTTCAGTTTCAAATTACGACGTTTCATACCGAAAATATGCCAATTACTGAAAACGGCGATGGGTCATATTTTGCCCAAACCCCCCTGCAGTTTTCAAAATGTCTGAAATGTCGGAAATTTGACTCCTGAGCGTGATTTTTGAGCCGAATTCTGACTCTCTGCACCTATTTTCAGTTTCAAATTACGACGTTTCATACCGAAAATATGCCAATTACTGTAAACGGCGATGGGTCATATTTTGCCCAAACCCCCCTGCAGTTTTCAAAATGTCTGAAATGTCGGAAATTTGACTCCTGAGCGTGATTTTTGAGCCGAATTCTGACTCTCTGCGCCTATTTTCAGTTTCAAATTACGACGTTTCATACCGAAAATATGCCAATTACTGTAAACGGCGATGGGTCATATTTTGCCCAAACCCCCCTGCAGTTTTCAAAATGTCTGAAATGTCGGAAATTTGACTCCTGAGCGTGATTTTTGAGCCGAATTCTGACTCTCTGCACCTATTTTCAGTTTCAAATTACGACGTTTCATACCGAAAATATGCCAATTACTGAAAACGGCGATGGGTCATATTTTGCCCAAACCCCCCTGCAGTTTTCAAAATGTCTGAAATGTCGGAAATTTGACTCCTGAGCGTGATTTTTGAGCCGAATTCTGACTCTCTGCACCTATTTTCAGTTTCAAATTACGACGTTTCATACCGAAAATATGCCAATTACTGAAAACGGCGATGGGTCATATTTTGCCCAAACCCCCCTGCAGTTTTCAAAATGTCTGAAATGTCGGAAATTTGACTCCTGAGCGTGATTTTTGAGCCGAATTCTGACTCTCTGCACCTATTTTCAGTTTCAAATTACGACGTTTCATACCGAAAATATGCCAATTACTGAAAACGGCGATGGGTCATATTTTGCCCAAACCCCCCTGCAGTTTTCAAAATGTCTGAAATGTCGGAAATTTGACTCCTGAGCGTGATTTTTGAGCCGAATTCTGACTCTCTGCGCCTATTTTCAGTTTCAAATTACGACGTTTCATACCGAAAATATGCCAATTACTGTAAACGGCGATGGGTCATATTTTGCCCAAACCCCCCTGCAGTTTTCAAAATGTCTGAAATGTCGGAAATTTGACTCCTGAGCGTGATTTTTGAGCCGAATTCTGACTCTCTGCACCTATTTTCAGTTTCAAATTACGACGTTTCATACCGAAAATATGCCAATTACTGTAAACGGCGATGGGTCATATTTTGCCCAAACCCCCCTGCAGTTTTCAAAATGTCTGAAATGTCGGAAATTTGACTCCTGAGCGTGATTTTTGAGCCGAATTCTGACTCTCTGCACCTATTTTCAGTTTCAAATTACGACGTTTCATACCGAAAATATGCCAATTACTGTAAACGGCGATGGGTCATATTTTGCCCAAACCCCCCTGCAGTTTTCAAAATGTCTGAAATGTCGGAAATTTGACTCCTGAGCGTGATTTTTGAGCCGAATTCTGACTCTCTGCACCTATTTTCAGTTTCAAATTACGACGTTTCATACCGAAAATATGCCAATTACTGAAAACGGCGATGGGTCATATTTTGCCCAAACCCCCCTGCAGTTTTCAAAATGTCTGAAATGTCGGAAATTTGACTCCTGAGCGTGATTTTTGAGCCGAATTCTGACTCTCTGCACCTATTTTCAGTTTCAAATTACGACGTTTCATACCGAAAATATGCCAATTACTGAAAACGGCGATGGGTCATATTTTGCCCAAACCCCCCTGCAGTTTTCAAAATGTCTGAAATGTCGGAAATTTGACTCCTGAGCGTGATTTTTGAGCCGAATTCTGACTCTCTGCGCCTATTTTCAGTTTCAAATTACGACGTTTCATACCGAAAATATGCCAATTACTGTAAACGGCGATGGGTCATATTTTGCCCAAACCCCCCTGCAGTTTTCAAAATGTCTGAAATGTCGGAAATTTGACTCCTGAGCGTGATTTTTGAGCCGAATTCTGACTCTCTGCACCTATTTTCAGTTTCAAATTACGACGTTTCATACCGAAAATATGCCAATTACTGTAAACGGCGATGGGTCATATTTTGCCCAAACCCCCCTGCAGTTTTCAAAATGTCTGAAATGTCGGAAATTTGACTCCTGAGCGTGATTTTTGAGCCGAATTCTGACTCTCTGCACCTATTTTCAGTTTCAAATTACGACGTTTCATACCGAAAATATGCCAATTACTGAAAACGGCGATGGGTCATATTTTGCCCAAACCCCCCTGCAGTTTTCAAAATGTCTGAAATGTCGGAAATTTGACTCCTGAGCGTGATTTTTGAGCCGAATTCTGACTCTCTGCACCTATTTTCAGTTTCAAATTACGACGTTTCATACCGAAAATATGCCAATTACTGTAAACGGCGATGGGTCATATTTTGCCCAAACCCCCCTGCAGTTTTCAAAATGTCTGAAATGTCGGAAATTTGACTCCTGAGCGTGATTTTTGAGCCGAATTCTGACTTTCTGCACCTATTTTCAGTTTCAAATTACGACGTTTCATACCGAAAATATGCCAATTACTGAAAACGGCGATGGGTCATATTTTGCCCAAACCCCCCTGCAGTTTTCAAAATGTCTGAAATGTCGGAAATTTGACTCCTGAGCGTGATTTTTGAGCCGAATTCTGACTCTCTGCACCTATTTTCAGTTTCAAATTACGACGTTTCATACCGAAAATATGCCAATTACTGTAAACGGCGATGGGTCATATTTTGCCCAAACCCCCCTGCAGTTTTCAAAATGTCTGAAATGTCGGAAATTTGACTCCTGAGCGTGATTTTCGAGCCGAATTCTGACTCTCTGCACCTATTTTCATTTTCAAATTACGACGTTTCATACCGAAAAAATGCCAATTACTGAAAACGGCGATAGGTCATATTTTGCCCAAACCCCCCTGCAGTTTTCAAAATGTCTGAAATGTCGGAAATTTGACTCCTGAGCGTGATTTTTGAGCCGAATTCTGACTCTCTGCACCTATTTTCAGTTTCAAATTACGACGTTTCATACCGAAAATATGCCAATTACTGTAAACGGCGATGGGTCATATTTTGCCCAAACCCTCCTGCAGTTTTCAAAATGTCTGAAATGTCGGAAATTTGACTCCTGAGCGTTATTTTTGAGCCGAATTCTGACTCTCTGCGCCTATTATCAGTTTCAAATTACGACGTTTCATACCGAAAATATGCCAATTACTGTAAACGGCGATGGGTCATATTTTGCCCAAACCCTCCTGCAGTTTTCAAAATGTCTGAAATGTCGGAAATTTGACTCCTGAGCGTGATTTTTTAGCCGAATTCTGACTCTCTGCGCCTATTTTCAGTTTCAAATTACGACGTGTCATACCGAAAATATGCCAATTACTGTAAACGGCGATGGGTCATATTTTGCCCAAACCCGTCTGCAGTTTTCAAAATGTCTGAAATGTCGGAAATTTGACACCTGAGCGTGATTTTTGAGCCGAATTCTAACTCTTTGCACCTATTTTCAGCTTCAAATTACGACGTTTCATACCGAAAAAATGCCAATTACTGAAAACGGCGATGGGTCATATTTTGCCCAAACCCCCCTGCAGTTTTCAAAATGTCTGAAATGTCGGAAATTTGACTCCTGAGCGTGATTTTTGAGCCGAATTCTGACTTTTGCACCTATTTTCAGTTTCAAATTTCGACGTTTCATACCGAAAATATGCCAATTACTGTAAACGGCGATGGGTCATATTTTGCCCGAACCCCCCTGCAGTTTTCAAAATGTCTGAAATGTCGGAAATTTGACTCCTGAGCGTGATTTTTGAGCCGAATTCTGACTTTTGCACCTATTTTCAGTTTCAAATTTCGACGTTTCATACCGAAAATATGCCAATTACTGAAAACGGCGATGGGTCATATTTTGCCCAAACCCCCCTGCAGTTTTCAAAATGTCTGAAATGTCGGAAATTTGACTCCTGAGCGTGATTTTTGAGCCGAATTCTGACTCTCTGCGCCTATTTTCAGTTTCAAATTACGACGTTTCATACCGAAAATATGCCAATTACTGTAAACGGCGATGGGTCATATTTTGCCCAAACCCCCCTGCAGTTTTCAAAATGTCTGAAATGTCGGAAATTTGACTCCTGAGCGTGATTTTTGAGCCGAATTCTGACTCTCTGCACCTATTTTCAGTTTCAAATTACGACGTTTCATACCGAAAATATGCCAATTACTGAAAACGGCGATGGGTCATATTTTGCCCAAACCCCCCTGCAGTTTTCAAAATGTCTGAAATGTCGGAAATTTGACTCCTGAGCGTGATTTTTGAGCCGAATTCTGACTCTCTGCGCCTATTTTCAGTTTCAAATTACGACGTTTCATACCGAAAATATGCCAATTACTGTAAACGGCGATGGGTCATATTTTGCCCAAACCCCCCTGCAGTTTTCAAAATGTCTGAAATGTCGGAAATTTGACTCCTGAGCGTGATTTTTGAGCCGAATTCTGACTCTCTGCACCTATTTTCAGTTTCAAATTACGACGTTTCATACCGAAAATATGCCAATTACTGAAAACGACGATGGGTCATATTTTGCCCAAACCCCCCTGCAGTTTTCAAAATGTCTGAAATGTCGGAAATTTGACTCCTGAGCGTGTTTTTTGAGCCGAATTCTGACTTTGCGCCTATTTTCAGTTTCAAATTACGACGTTTCATACCGAAAATATGCCAAATACTGTTAACGGCGATGGGTCATATTTTGCCCAAACCCCCCTGCAGTTTTCAAAATGTCAGAAATTTGACTCCTGAGCGTGATTTTGAGCCGAATTCTGACTCTCTGCGCCTTTTTTCAGTTTCAAATTACGACGTTTCATACCGAAAATATACCAATTACTGTAAACGGCGATGGGTCATATTTTGCCCAAACCCCCCTGCAGTTTTCAAAATGTCTGAAATGTCGGAAATTTGACTCCTGAGCGTGATTTTTGAGCCGAATTCTGACTCTCTGCACCTATTTTCAGTTTCAAATTACGACGTTTCATACCGAAAATATGCCAATTACTGTAAACGGCGATGGGTCATATTTTGCCCAAACCCCCCTGCAGTTTTCAAAATGTCTGAAATGTCGGAAATTTGACTCCTGAGCGTGATTTTTGAGCCGAATTCTGACTCTCTGCACCTATTTCCAGTTTCAAATTACGACGTTTCATACCGAAAATATGCCAATTACTGTAAACGGCGATGGGTCATATTTTGCCCAAACCCCCCTGCAGTTTTCAAAATGTCTGAAATGTTGGAAATTTGACTCCTGAGCAAGATTTTTGAGCCGTATTCTGACTCTCTGCGCCTATTTTCAGTTTCAAATTACGACGTTTCATACCGAAAATATGCCAATTACTGTAAACGGCGATGGGTCATATTTTGCCCGAACCACCCTGCAGTTTTCAAAATGTCTGAAATGTCGGAAATTTGACTCCTGAGCGTGATTTTTGAGCCGAATTCTGACTTTTGCACCTATTTTCAGTTTCAAATTTCGACGTTTCATACCGAAAAAATGCCAATTACTGAAAACGGCGATGGGTCATATTTTGCCCAAACCCCCCTGCAGTTTTCAAAATGTCTGAAATGTCGGAAATTTGACTCCTGAGCGTGATTTTTGAGCCGAATTCTGACTTTTGCACCAATTTTCAGTTTCAAATTTCGACGTTTTATACCGAAAATATGCCAATTACTGTAAACGGCGATGGGTCATATTTTGCCCGAACCCCCCTGCAGTTTTCAAAATGTCTGAAATGTCGGAAATTTGACTCCTGAGCGTGATTTTTGAGCCGAATTCTGACTTTTGCACCTATTTTCAGTTTCAAATTTCGACGTTTCATACCGAAAATATGCCAATTACTGAAAACGGAGATGTGTAATATTTTGCCCAAACCCCCCTGCAGTTTTCAAAATGTCTGAAATGTCGGAAATTTGACTCCTGAGCGTGATTTTTGAGCCGAATTCTAACTCTCTGCGCCTATTTTCAGTTTCAAATTACGACGTTTCATACCGAAAATATGCCAATTACTGTAAACGGCGATGGGTCATATTTTGCCCAAACCCCCCTGCAGTTTTCAAAATGTCTGAAATGTCGGAAATTTGACTCCTGAGCATGATTTTTGAGCCGAATTCTAACTCTCTGCACCTATTTTCAGTTTCAAATTACGACGTTTCATACCGAAAAAATGCCAATTACTGAAAACGGCGATGGGTCATATTTTGCCCAAACCCCCCTGCAGTTTTCAAAATGTCTGAAATGTCGGAAATTTGACTCCTGAGCGTGATTTTTGAGCCGAATTCTGACTCTCTGCGCCTATTTTCAGTTTCAAATTACGACGTTTCATACCGAAAATATGCCAATTACTGTAAACGGCGATGGGTCATATTTTGCCCAAACCCCCCTGCAGTTTTCAAAATGTCTGAAATGTCGGAAATTTGACTCCTGAGCGTGATTTTTGAGCCGAATTCTGACTCTCTGCGCCTATTTTCAGTTTCAAATTACGACGTTTCATACCGAAAATATGCCAATTACTGTAAACGGCGATGGGTCATATTTTGCCCAAACCCCCCTGCAGTTTTCAAAATGTCTGAAATGTCGGAAATTTGACTCCTGAGCGTGATTTTTGAGCCGAATTCTGACTTTTGCACCTATTTTCAGTTTCAAATTACGACGTTTCATACCGAAAATATGCCAATTACTGAAACGGCGATGGGTCATATTTTGCCCAAACCCCCCTGCAGTTTTCAAAATGTCTGAAATGTCGGAAATTTGACTCCTGAGCGTGATTTTTGAGCCGAATTCTGACTCTCTGCACCTATTTTCAGTTTCAAATTACGACGTTTCATACCGAAAATATGCCAATTACTGAAAACGGCGATGGGTCATATTTTGCCCAAACCCCCCTGCAGTTTTCAAAATGTCTGAAATGTCAGAAATTTGACTCTGGAGCGGGATTTTTGAGCCGAATTCTGACTCTCTGCACTTATTTTCAGTTTCAAATTACGACGTTTCATACCGAAAATATGCCAATTACTGTAAACGGCGATGGGTCATATTTTGCCCAGACCCCCCTGCAGTTTTTAAAATGTCGGAAATGTCGGAAATTTGAATCCTGAGCATGATTTTTGAGCCGAATTCTGAATCCTTGCACCTATTTTCAGTTTCAAATTACGACGTTTCATACCGAAAATATGCCAATTACTGTAAACGGCGATGGGTCATATTTTGCCCAAACCCCCCTGCAGTTTTCAAAATGTCTGAAATGTCGGAAATTTGACTCCTGAGCGTGATTTTTGAGCCGAATTCTGACTCTCTGCACCTATTTTCAGTTTCAAATTACGACGTTTCATACCGAAAATATGCCAATTACTGTAAACGGCGATGGGTCATATTTTGCCCAAACCCCCCTGCAGTTTTCAAAATGTCTGAAATGTCGGAAATTTGACTCCTGAGCGTGATTTTTGAGCCGAATTCTAACTCTCTGCACCTATTTTCAGTTTCAAATTACGACGTTTCATACCGAAAATATGCCAATTACTGTAAACGGCGATGGGTCATATTTTGCCCAAACCCCCCTGCAGTTTTCAAAATGTCTGAAATGTCGGAAATTTGACTCCTGAGCGTGATTTTTGAGCCGAATTCTGACTTTTGCACCTATTTTCAGTTTCAAATTACGACGTTTCATACCGAAAATATGCCAATTACTGTAAACGGCGATGGGTCATATTTTGCCCAAACCCCCCTGCAGTTTTCAAAATGTCTGAAATGTCGGAAATTTGACTCCTGAGCGTGATTTTTGAGCCGAATTCTGACTCTCTGCGCCTATTTTCAGTTTCAAATTACGACGATTCATACCGAAAATATACCAATTACTGTAAACAGCGATGGGTCATATTTTCCCCAAACCCCCCTGCAGTTTTCAAAATGTCTGAAATGTCGGAAATTTGACTCCTGAGCGTGATTTTTGAGCCGAATTCTGACTGTCTGCGCCTATTTTCAGTTTCAAATTACGACGTTTCATACCGAAAATATGCCAATTACTGTAAACGGCGATGGGTCATATTTTGCCCGAACCCCCCTGCAGTTTTCAAAATGTCTAAAATGTCGGAAATTTGACTCCTGAGCGTGATTTTCGAGCCGAATTCTGACTCTCTGCACCTATTTTCATTTTCAAATTACGACGTTTCATACCGAAAAAATGCCAATTACTGAAAACGGCGATAGGTCATATTTTGCCCAAACCCCCCTGCAGTTTTCAAAATGTCTGAAATGTCGGAAATTTGACTCCTGAGCGTTATTTTTGAGCCGAATTCTGACTCTCTGCGCCTATTTTCAGTTTCAAATTACGACGTTTCATACCGAAAAAATGCCAATTACTGAAAACGGCGATGGGTCATATTTTGCCCAAACCCCCCTGCAGTTTTCAAAATGTCTGAAATGTCGGAAATTTGACTCCTGAGCGTGATTTTTGAGCCGAATTCTGACTCTCTGCACCTATTTTCAGTTTCAAATTACGACGTTTCATACCGAAAATATGCCAATTACTGTAAACGGCGATGGGTCATATTTTGCCCAAACCCCCCTGCAGTTTTCAAAATGTCTGAAATGTCGGAAATTTGACTCCTGAGCGTGATTTTTGAGCCGAATTCTGACTCTCTGCGCCTATTTTCAGTTTCAAATTACGACGTTTCATACCGAAAATATGCCAATTACTGTAAACGGCGATGGGTCATATTTTGCCCAAACCCCCCTGCAGTTTTCAAAATGTCTGAAATGTCGGAAATTTGACTCCTGAGCGTGATTTTTGAGCCGAATTCTGACTTTTGCACCTATTTTCAGTTTCAAATTTCGACGTTTCATACCGAAAAAATGCCAATTACTGAAAACGGCGATGGGTCATATTTTGCCCAAACCCCCCTGCAGTTTTCAAAATGTCTGAAATGTCGGAAATTTGACTCCTGAGCGTGATTTTTGAGCCGAATTCTGACTTTTGCACCTATTTTCAGTTTCAAATTTCGACGTTTCATACCGAAAATATGCCAATTACTGTAAACGGCGATGGGTCATATTTTGCCCAAACCCCCCTGCAGTTTTCAAAATGTCTGAAATGTCGGAAATTTGACTCCTGAGCGTGATTTTTGAGCCGAATTCTAACTCTCTGCGCCTATTTTCAGTTTCAAATTACGACGTTTCATACCGAAAATATGCCAATTACTGTAAACGGCGATGGGTCATATTTTGCCCAAACCCCCCTGCAGTTTTCAAAATGTCTGAAATGTCGGAAATTTGACTCCTGAGCATGATTTTTTAGCCGAATTCTAACTCTCTGCACCTATTTTCAGTTTCAAATTACGACGTTTCATACCGAAAAAATGCCAATTACTGAAAACGGCGATGGGTCATATTTTGCCCAAACCCCCCTGCAGTTTTCAAAATGTCTGAAATGTCGGAAATTTGACTCCTGAGCGTGATTTTTGTGCCGTATTCTGACTCTTCGCGCCTATTTTCAGTTTTAAATTACGACGTTTCATACCGAAAATATGCCAATTACTGTAAACGGCGATGGGTCATATTTTGCCCAAACCCCCCTGCAGTTTTCAAAATGTCTGAAATGTCGGAAATTTGACTCCTGAGCGTGATTTTTGAGCCGAATTCTGACTCTCTGCGCCTATTTTCAGTTTCAAATTACGACGTTTCATACCGAAAATATGCCAATTACTGTAAACGGCGATGGGTCATATTTTGCCCAAACCCCCCTGCAGTTTTCAAAATGTCTGAAATGTCGGAAATTTGACTCCTGAGCGTGATTTTTGAGCCGAATTCTGACTGTCTGCGCCTATTTTCAGTTTCAAATTACGACGTTTCATACCGAAAATATGCCAATTACTGTAAACGGCGATGGGTCATATTTTGCCCGAACCCCCCTGCAGTTTTCAAAATGTCTGAAATGTCGGAAATTTGACTCCTGAGCGTGATTTTTGAGCCGAATTCTGACTTTTGCACCTATTTTCAGTTTCAAATTTCGACGTTTCATACCGAAAATATGCCAATTACTGAAAACGGAGATGTGTCATATTTTGCCCAAACCCCCCTGCAGTTTTCAAAATGTCCGAAATGTCGGAAATTTAACTCCTGAGCGTGATTTTTGAGCCGAATTCTGACTCTCTGCACCTATTTCCAGTTTCAAATTACGACGTTTCATACCGAAAATATGCCAATTACTCTAAACGGCGATGGGTCATATTTTGCCCAAACCCCCCTGCAGTTTTCAAAATGTCCGAAATGTCGGAAATTTGACTCCTGAGCATGATTTTTGAGCCGAATTCTGACTCTCTGCGCCTATTTTCAGTTTCAAATTACGACGATTCATACCGAAAATATACCAATTACTGTAAACAGCGATGGGTCATATTTTGCCCAAACCCCCCCTGCAGTTTTCAAAATGTCTGAAATGTCGGAAATTTGACTCCTGAGCGTTATTTTTGAGCCGAATTCTGACTCTCTGCGCCTATTTTCAGTTTCAAATTACGACGTTTCATACCGAAAATATGCCAATTACTGTAAACGGCGATGGGTCATATTTTGCCCAAACCCCCCTGCAGTTTTCAAAATGTCTGAAATATCGGAAATTTGACTCCTGAGCGTGATTTTTGAGCCGAATTCTAACTCTCTGCACCTATTTTCAGTTTCAAATTACGACGTTTCATACCAAAAAAATGCCAATTACTGAAAACGGCGATGGGTCATATTTTGCCCAAACCCCCCTGCAGTTTTCAAAATGTCTGAAATGTCGGAAATTTGACTCCTGAGCGTGATTTTTGAGCCGAATTTTGACTTTTGCACCTATTTTCAGTTTTAAATTTCGACGTTTCATACCGAAAATATGCCAATTACTGAAAACAGAGATGTGTCATATTTTGCCCAAACCCCCCTGCAGTTTTCAAAATATCCGAAATGTCGGAAATTTGACTCCTGAGCGTGATTTTTGAGCCGAATTCTGACTCTCTGCACCTATTTCCAGTTTCAAATTACGACCTTTCTTACTGAAAAAATGCCAATTACTGAAAACGTCGATGGATCATATTTGGCCCAAACCCCCCTGCAGTTTTCAAAATGTCTGAAATGTCGGAAATTTGACTCCTGAGCGTGATTTTTGAGCCGAATTCTGACTCTCTGCACCTATTTTCAGTTTTAAATTACGACGTTTCATACCGAAAATATGCCAATTACTGTAAACGGCGATGGGTCATATTTTGCCCGAACCCCCCTGCAGTTTTCAAAATGTCCGAAATGTCGGAAATTTGACTTCTGAGCGTGATTTTTGAGCCGAATTCTGACTTTTGCACCTATTTTCAGTTTCAAATTTCGACGTTTCATACCGAAAATATGCCAATTACTGAAAACGGAGATGTGTCATATTTTGCCCAAACCCCCCTGCAGTTTTCAAAATGTCCGAAATGTCGGAAATTTGACTCCTGCCCAGCAAACACAAATCATCTAGAAAACGTTTGTCTATCTCTTCCCATAGGCGTGGGAATGATTTGCATTGAGAATGGTGCAGGAGAGCCTTTGAGAAACTTTTAATCAAAAAATCCAAACACAAAGGTTTTATAATAAATTGTTTTTCTCAACTTTTTTGTTCCTAATGTATTACAAATAGTTTTTACATGTTTAAATATAAAATTTATGTTTTTTTTTTTTAAATTCATTAATAAATTGTGAATGATATATATTGGCTGAGTGAAATGTTCAAAATCCATTTTGTTACAATATGATCAGAAAAAAGTAGTTTTCCAAATTTTCTAAAAATCGCTCTTTTTAACACAATTTGACTCCTTATGCATTCCACTAAACACTAATATCATGTTTAAATATACAATTTATGTATTATTCCCTAAGATAATTTATATAAATTATAAAAGTTGCTGGAAAGTGGTGTGAAAGAATCTGAAAACGTTTTGTTGTCTTATATTGGCGTGTTCTTATTAACTAGAGTGAGTAAGAGTGAGCGAGAGTGGGTAAGAGTGAGTAAGAGTGACTGAAGGTGAGTGAGAGTGCCAGAGAGTGTGTAAGTGTGAGTAAGAGTGAGTATAACCCAGCAAACAATTTTAGGTTGCCACAACATATCTGGAAAGTATTTGAAAGTATTGGAAACGTTTGTTTTATCGTATCAGATACGATATTGTGTGTGGACTTAAATAGGTTTCCAAAACTTATAACCAAGACATATGTATCTAACACTAATTTGAGATGTTGTGGCAACTTTACACTCCTAACATGAGTCATTCATAATCCATTCATATACCAATATGAATCTCTTATGAAAGGTTTGAGCCAATAATCTGAACCCTTTTCACATCTTTGTGTTTAAAGTTAAATTTCTTGAAATTAAATTATATTTTATATTATATTATTTTTATTATATTTTATATTATATTATTATTTTCAATTTAAATATTAAAACCAGTTTAAGGGTAAAAAAAAATCTAATAATTTATATTTCTTTTATTATTTACTAACGGAGAGAGGGGAGGCTGTACGGCGGAGAGTGGCGGCTGTGGCGGACAGTGGCGGCGGTGGCGGATAGTGGCGGCGGGCGGACAGTGGCGGCGGCGGGCGGACAGTGGCGGCGGTGGCGGATAGTGGCGGCGGGCGGACAGTGGCGGCGGTGGCGGCGGGCGGACAGTGGCGGCGGGCGGACAGTGGCGGCGGGCGGACAGTGGCGGCGGGCGGACAGTGGCGGCTGTGGTGGATAGTGGCGGCGGGCAGACTGTGGCGGCTTTGGCGGCGGTGGTGGACAGTGGCGGCGGGCGGACAGTGGCGGCGGCGGGCGGACAGTGGCGGCGGCGGGCGGACAGTGGTGGCGGCGGGCGGACAGTGGTGGCGGTGGCAGACAGTGGTGGCGGTGGCAGACAGTGGTGGCGGACAGTGGCAGCGGGCGGACAGTGGCGGCGGGCGGACAGTGGCGGCGGGCGGACAGTGGCGGCTGTGGCGGATAGTGGCGGCGGGCGGACCGTGGCGGCTTTGGCGGCGGTGGTGGACAGTGGCGGCGGGCGGACAGTGGCGGCGGCGGGCGGACAGTGGCGGCGGCGGGCGGACAGTGGTGGCGGCGGGCGGACAGTGGTGGCGGTGGCAGACAGTGGTGGCGGTGGCAGACAGTGGTGGCGGTGGCGGACAGTGGCAGCGGGCGGACAGTAGCGGCGGGCAGACAGTGGCGGCGGGCGGACAGTGGCGGCGGTGGCGGATAGTGGCGGCGGGCGGACAGTGGCGGCGGGCGGACAGTGGCGGCGGTGGCGGATAGTGGCGGCGGGCGGACAGGGCGGCGGCGGGCGGACAGTGGCGGCGGGCGGACAGTGGCGGCGGGAGGACAGTGGCGGCGGTGGCGGATAGTGTCGGCGGGCGGACAGTGGCGGCGGGCGGACAGTGGCGGCGGGCGGACAGTGGCGGCTGTGGCGGACAGTGGCGGCGGGGCGGACAGTGGCGGCGGGCGGAGGACAGTGGCGGCGGTGGCGGATAGTGGCGGCGGGCGGACAGTGGCGGCGGGCGGACAGTGGCGGCGGGCGGACAGTGGCGGCTGTGGCGGATAGTGGCGGCGGGCGGACCGTGGCGGCTTTGGCGGCGGTGGTGGACAGTGGCGGCGGGCGGACAGTGGCGGCGGCGGGCGGACAGTGGCGGCGGCGGGCGGCGGGCGGAACAGTGGCGGCGGCGGGCGGACAGTGGCGGCGGCGGGCGGACAGTGGAGGCGGCGGGCGGACAGTGGAGGCGGCGGGCGGACAGTGGAGGCGGCGGGCGGACAGTGGAGGCGGCGGGCGGACAGTGGAGGCGGCGGGCGGACAGTGGTGGCGGCGGGCGGACAGTGGTGGCGGCGGGCGGACAGTGGTGGCGGCGGGCGGACAGTGGTGGCGGCGGGCGGACAGTGGTGGCGGCGGGCGGACAGTGGTGGCAGCGGGCGGACAGTGGTGGCGGCGGGCGGACAGTGGTGGCGGCGGGCGGACAGTGGTGGCGGTGGCAGACAGTGGTGGCGGTGGCGGACAGAGGCGGACAGTGGCGGCGGTGGCGGACAGTGACGGCGGTGGCGGACAGTGGCGGCGGTGGCGGACAGTGGCGGGGGGGGCGGACACTGGCGGCTGTGTCTGGCGGTGGTGGCGGGTGGCGGCGTCTGTGATGAGTGGTGGCGGCTGGCGGTGGTGGGTGGTGGCGGCGGTTGTGGTGGGTGGTGGTGGCGGCGGTGGTGGTGGTGGGTGGTGGTGGCGGCGGCGGCGGCTGGTGGTGGTGGGTGGTGGCGGCGGTGGTGGTGGGTGGTGGTGGCGGCGGTGGTGGTGGGTGGTGGTGGCGGCGGCGGCTGGTGGTGGTGGGTGGTGGCGGCGGTGGTGGTGGGTGGTGGTGGCTGTGGTGGGTGGTGGCGGTGGTGTCGGCGGCGGCTGTGGTGGGTGGTGGCGGCGGCGGCGGTGATGGGTGGTGGCGGCGGCGGTGGTGGTGGGTGGTGGTGGCGGCGGCGGTGATGGGTGGTGGCGGCGGTGGTGGTGGGTGGTGGTGGCGGCGGCGGCGGCTGGTGGTGGTGGGTGGTGGTGGTGGGTGGTGGCGGCGGGTGGCGGTGGTGGGTGGCGGTGGCTGGTGGCGGGTGGCGGCTGGTGGTGGGTGGGGCGGCTGGTGGTGGGTGGCGGGTGTGGCGGGTGGCCCCCTGCGCCGGAGGAGAGCATGAAGCTCCCCTACCCGACCCCCAGAGGCCAAAGCCAACAAGAAAAGTGCCTTGGAAAAACAATCCTGGACCGAAGGGGCCACAACGAAACGAGGAGATGAAAGGAAAACGAGCACTCTGTCCAAAGACCAGGACGGCTCAGGCGACGCATGAGCAGGCCGGAGGTGAAACAATGCACGAGACAGCTTGCGAAACGGCGCAGACGTAACATCGATACCGAAAGCAAGCTGAAGCGGCTCCGCCAGCGCCGCACGATACGAAGCGACAGTGTTAGGCATAAGAAGACGGTCCTGAAACAACCACTCTCAAAGCACAGTGCAGTAGCGACACCGGAGCCAGAGCACACGACCATCGCCTATAGCATCAGCCTCAAGAACTGAGGTGTGGGTAGCCGGCGCGGGGGGTCTGGGGCTCCCCCTTCCCCCTCCCGGGGAGGGGGGAGCTGCGCAGACAGCGGCGCGGCAGTGTGTGACGTCACACTAATTTGCTTGTTTTCGGTTGGGGAGTTCTATCCACTAGTTCGGTATTAGGTAGCAATTTTAACCAGAATAGGGGTTTGTTTTGGGGCGCTTACCTTTCTGGGTGCCTGTTCCGGTCGATGGCAGACATAGAATGCTTCCAACTACACGGGGGCTTCTATAGGCCATTGCTCCCCTTGCCTCTCTGAGGGGGCCCGGTTCTGGCCGTGGTCCCCGGTAGGCCTAAGAACTCCATACACATGACTGATGCCAAAGTCTGACATTAGCATATCAGCCTGGGATAGCTCCGGGGAGCCGACGGGGCTCCCCCCAGAAAAACACCATAAATTTTATATTTAAACATGTAAAAACTATTTGTTTTACATTTGGAAGAAAATAATTGTAGAAAAACAATTTATAATTAAACCTTTGTGTTTGGATTTTTTGAGTAAAAGTTTCTCAAAGGCTCTCCTGCACCATTCTCAATGCAAATCATTCCCACACCTATGGGAAGAGATAGGCGAACGTTGTGTAGATGATTTGTGTTTGCTGGGAAGTAAGAGTGACTGAGAGTGAGTAAGAGTGACAGAGTGAGTAAGGGTGACAGAATGAGTAAGAGTGAGAGTAAAAGTGATTGAGAGTAAGGGTGAGTATGAGAGTAAGAGTGATTGAGAGTTAGAGTGAGAGTAAGAGTGATTGAGAGTTAGTGAGAGTAAGAGTGATTGAGAGTAAGAGTGATTGAGAGTAAGAGTGATTGGGAGTAAGAGTGATTGGGAGTAGGAGTAAGAGTGAGAGTAGGAGTAAGAATGAGAATAAGAGTGATTGAGAGTAAGAGTGAGTAAGAGTAAGAATGAGAGTAAGAGTGATTGAGAGTAAGAGTGATTGAGAGTAAGAGTGATTGAGAGTAAGAGTGATTGGGAGTAAGAGTGATTGGGAGTAAGAGTAAGAGTGAGAGTAAGAGTAAGAATGAGAATAAGAGTGATTGAGAGTAAGAGTGATTGGGAATAAGAGTAAGAGTAAGAATGAGAGTAGGAGTGATTGAGAGTAGGAGTGATTGGGAGTAGGAGTGATTGGGAGTAAGAGTGATTGAGAGTAAGAGTAATTGAGAGTAAGAGTATGAGAGTAAGAGTGAGAGAGTGAGTATGAATGGGTAAGGGTGACTGAGAGTGAGTAAGAGTGATAGAGAGTAAGAGTGACAGAGAGTAAGAGTGACAGAGAGTAAGAGTGACAGAGAGTAAGAGTGACAGAGTAAGAGTGACAGAGTAAGAGTGACAGAGAGTAAGAGTGACAGAGAGTAAGAGTGACAGAGAGTAAGAGTGACAGAGAGTAAGAGTGACAGAGTAAGAGTGAGTATGAGAGTGAGTAAGGATGACTGAGAGTAAGAGTGAGTAATAGTGCGTAAGAGTGATTGAGAGTTAGAGTGAGAGTAAGAGTGATTGAGAGTAAGATCGAGTGATTGAGAGTAAGAGTGATTGAGAGTAAGAGTGATTGAGAGTAAGAGTGATTGAGAGTAAGAGTGATTGGGAGTAGGAGTGATTGAGAGTAAGAGTGATTGGGAGTAAGAGTGATTGGGAGTAGGAGTAAGAATGAGAATAAGAGTGATTGAGAGTAAGAGTGAGTAAGAATGAGAGTAAGAGTGATTGAGAGTAAGAGTGATTGAGAGTAAGAGTGATTGGGAGTAAGAGTGATTGGGAGTAAGAGTAAGAGTGAGAGTAAGAGTAAGAATGAGAATAAGAGTGATTGAGAGTAAGAGTGATTGGGAGTAAGAGTAAGAGTAAGAATGAGAGTAGGAGTGATTGAGAGTAGGAGTGATTGGGAGTAGGAGTGATTGGGAGTAAGAGTGATTGAGAGTAAGAGTAATTGAGAGTAAGAGTATGAGAGTAAGAGTGAGAGAGTGAGTATGAATGGGGTAAGGATAACTGAGAGTGAGTAAGAATGACAGAATAAGAGTGACAGAGAGTAAGAGTGACAGAGAGTAAGAGTAAGAGAGTAAGAGTGACAGAGAGTAAGAGTGACAGAGAGTAAGAGTGACAGAGTAAGAGTGACAGAGTAAGAGTGACAGAGAATAAGAGTGACAGAGAGTAAGAGTGACAGAGAGTAAGAGTGACAGAGTAAGAGTGACAGAGTAAGAGTGAGTATGAGAGTGAGTAAGGATGACTGAGAGTAAGAGTGAGTAATAGTGCATAAGAGTGATTGAGAGTAAGAGTGAGTAATAGTGTGTAAGAGTGATTGAGAGTAAGAGTGAGTAATAGTGTGTAAGAGTGATTGAGAGTGAGAGTGATTATGAGAGAGTTAAGAGTGTGAGGTGTGAGAGGGTAGCAGGCCAGGGAGGCAGGATGTGTGGTCTAGGCCTAGGCCTCGTGATCTCTAATGTTGGTTTTTATATATATGTTGGATTTTTTGTCCTGTTTCAAATTATAATTATTTAGCAGGAATGTAATAAGATATTGCACAGCATTAATGTGACAATAATATATGCATTATTTCCTTGATAATCAAACTTGTTGTTCAAAGATAATATACAATCTTTGATGGAAACATTTTGAGAGCGCGAGCTGGCAACACTGGGCTGGTGGTGAGAGAGACATGGTTAGTTGTGCTCAGACCTTCAGTGGTGAAGGGTGTGTCCCAGCTGGCCGCCACCAGCCGCCACCCACCGCCACCCGCCGCCACCCGCCACCACCCGCCACCACCCACCGCCACCCGCTACCCGCCACCACCCACCGCCACCCGCCACCCGCCACCACCCACCGCCAGCCGCCACCCGCCACCGCCAGCCGCCACCCGCCACCGCCACCCACCACCCGCCACCCACCACCCGCCGCCACCACCCACCGCCACCACCCACCGCCACCACCCACCGCCACCACCCACCACCAGCCGCCACCCGCCACCAGCCACCGCCACCCACCACCGCCACCCGCCGCCACCACCCACCACCGCCACCCGCCGCCACCACCCACCACCACCAGCCGCCGCCGCCACCACCACCCACCACCACCGCCGCCACCACCCATCACCGCCGCCGCCACCACCACCCACCACCACCGCCGCCACCACCCATCACCGCCGCCACCACCCACCACAGCCGCCGCCGCCACCACCACCACCCACCACAGCCGCCGCCAACACCACCGCCACCACCCACCACAGCCGCCACCACCACCCACCACCACCACCACCCACCACCGCCGCCACCACCAGCCGCCACCACCAGCCACCACCAGCCGCCACCGCCCGCCACCGCCCGCCACCTGCCCGCCACCACCGCCACCACCACCACCACCACCACCAGCCGCCATCACCGCCACCAGCCACCGCCACCACTGCCGCCACCACCACCGCCACCACCGCCCGCCACCAGCCGCCACCAGCTGCCACCACCACCAGCCGCCACCACCGCCCGCCATCAGCCGCCACCGCCCGTTGCCACAGTCGCCACCGCCAGCCGCCACCACCAGCCGCCATCAGCTGCCACTGCCACCAGCCGTCACCACCAGCCGCCACCAGCTGCCACCGCCCGCCACCAGCCGCCACCACCAGCCGCCACCACCGCCACCACCACCTGCCACCAGCCGCCACCACCGCCCGCTATCAGCCGTCACCGCCCGTTGCCACAGTCGCCACCGCAAGCCGCCACCGCAAGCCGCCACCAGCCCCCACCACCGCCGATCGCCACCACCCACCACAGCCGCCACCACCCGCCGCCACCACCCACCACCACCAGCCGCCGCCGCCACCACCACCCACCACCGCCGCCACCACCCACCACCGCCGCCACCACCACCCCGCCACCCACCACCCACCACCACCACCACCCACCACAGCCGCCACCACTCATCACAGCCGCCTCCGCCCGCCACCGCCCGCCACCACCGCCAGACACAGCCGCCAGTGTCCGCCACCGCCGCCACTGTCCGCCACCGTCGCCACTGTCCGCCACCGCCGCCACTGTCCGCCACCGCCGCCACTGTCCGCCACCGCCACCACTGTCCGCCACCGCCACCACTGTCCGCCACCGCCACCACTGTCCGCCCACCGCCACCACTCTCCGGCCGCCGCCACCACTGTCCGCCTGCCGCCACCACTGTCCGCCCGCCGCCACCACTGTCCGCCCGCCGCCACCACTGTCCGCCCGCCGCCGCCACTGTCCGCAAGCCGCCGCCACTGTCCGCCCGCCGCCGCCACTGTCCGCCCGCCGCCGCCACTGTCCGCCAGCCGCCACTGTCCGCCCGCCGCCACTATCCGCCACTATCCGCTACCGCCGCCACTGTCCGCCCGCTGCCACTGTCCGCCCGCCGCCACTATCCGCCACCGCCGCCACTGTCCGCCCGCCGCCACTATCCGCCACCGCCGCCACTGTCCGCCCGCCGCCACTGTCCGCCCGCCGCCACTGTCCGCCCGCCGCCGCCCTGTCCGCCCGCCGCCACTGTCCGCCCGCCGCCACTATCCGCCACCGCCGCCACTGTCCGCCCGCCGCCACTGTCCGCCCGCCGCCACTGTCCGCCCGCCGCCACTGTCCGCCCGCCGCCACTATCCGCCACCGCCGCCACTGTCCGCCCGCCGCCACTGACCGCCCGCCGCCACTATCCGCCACCGCCGCCACTGTCCGCCCGCCGCCACTGTCCGCCCGCCGCCACTGTCCGCCCGCTGCCACTATCCGCCACCGCCACCACTGTCTGCCATCGCCACCACTGTCTGCCACCGCCACCACTGTCCGCCCGCCGCCACCACTGTCCGCCCGCCGCCACCACTGTCCGCCCGCCGCCACCACTGTCCGCCCGCCGCCACCACTGTCCGCCCGCCGCCACCACTGTCCGCCCGCCGCCACCACTGTCCGCCCGCCGCCACCACTGTCCGCCCGCCGCCGCCACTGTCCGCCCGCCGCCGCCACTGTCCGCCCGCCGCCTCCACTGTCCGCCCGCCGCCGCCACTGTCCGCCCGCCGCCGCCACTGTCCGCCCGCCGCCACCACTGTCCGCCCGCCGCCGCCACTGTCCGCCCGCCGCCGCCACTGTCCGCCCGCCGCCGCCACTGTCCGCCCGCCGCCACTGTCCACCACCGCCGCCACAGCCGCCACGGTCCGCCCGCCGCCACTATCCGCCACAGCCGCCACTATCCGCCACCGCCGCCACTGTCCGCCCGCCGCCACTGTCCGCCCGCCACCACTATCCGCCACCGCCGCCACTGTCCGCCCGCCGCCACTATCCGTCACCGCCGCCACTGTCCGCCCGCCGCCACTGTCCGCCCGCAGCCACTGTCCGCCCGCCGCCGCCACTGTCCGCCCGCCGCCACTGTCCGCCCACCGCCACTATCCGCCACTGTCCGCCACAGCCGCCACTCTCCGCCGTACAGCCTCCCCTCTCTCCGTTAGTAAATAATTATAATTGTTAGTAAATAATAAAAGAAATATAAATTATTAGATTTTTTTTACCCTTAAATTGGTTTTAATATTTAAATTGAAAATAATAATATAATATAAAATATAATAAAAATAATATAATATAAAATATAATTTAATTTCAAGAAATTTAACTTTAAACACAAAGATGTGAAAAGGGTTCAGATTATAGGCTCAAACCTTTCATAAGAGATTCATATTGGTATATGAATGGATTATGAATGATTCAGGTTAGGATTGTAAAGTTGCCACAACATCTCAAATTAGTGTTAGATACGTAGGTTTTGGTTATAAGTTTTGGAAACCTATTTAAGTCCACACACAATATCGTATCTGATACGATAAAACAAACGTTTCCAATCCTTTCAAATACTTTTCAGATATGTTGTGGCAACTTAAAATTGTTTGCTGGGTCATGCCTCGATGTTGGGATGTTTGGGACATTTTGAAAACTGCAGAGGGGATTGGGACAAATGTGACCAAACGCCGCTTCCAGCACTTGGCATATGTTGGGTATATAAAGTCGCAATTTCAAACTGCGAATATGTGCAGAGAGCCAGAATTTGGCTCCAAAATATGGCTCTGGCCTCGATATTGGGATGTTTGGGATATTTTGAAAACTGCAGGGAGTTCGTGCAAAATGTGACCAAACGCCGCTTTCAGTACTCCGCATATGTTGGGTATAAAAAAGTCGTAATTTCAAATTGCAAATATGTGAAGATAGCAAGAATTTGGCTGCAAAATATGGCTCAGGCCTCGAAATTGGGATATTTGGGATATTTTGAAAACTGCAGGGGACTTTGGGACAAATATGACCAAACGCCGCTTTCAGTACTTGGCATATGTTGAGTATAAAAAGTCGTAATTTCAAACTGAGAATACGTACAGAGAGCCTGAATTTGGCTCCAAAATATGGCTCAGGCCTCGAAATTGGGATATTTGCGTTATTTTGAAAACTGGAGGGGAGTTTGGGCAAAATGTGACTCACTGCCGCTTTCATTACTTGGCATATGTTGGGTATAAAAAAGTAGCAATTTCAAACTGCGAATACGTGCAGAGATCCAGAATTAGGCTCCAAAATATGGCTCAGGCCTCGAAATAGGGATATTTGGGATATTTCGAAAACTGCAGGGGAGTTTGTGCAAAATGTGACTCACTGCCGCTTTCAGAACTTGGCATATGTTGGGTATAAAAAGTCATAATATCAAACTGCGAATACGTGCAGAGAGTCAGAATTTGGCTCCAAAATATGGCTCAGGCTTCGATATTGGGATGTTTGGGATATTTTGAAAATTGCAGGAAGGTTTGGGACAAATGTGACCAAACGCCGCTTTCAGTACTTGGCATATGTTGGGTATAAAAAGTCGTAATATCAAACTGCGAATACGTGCAGAGAGCCTGAATTTGGCTTCAAAATATGGCTCATGCCTCGAAATTGGGGTGTTTGGGATATTTTGAAAACTGCAGGGGAGTTTGTGCAAAATGTGACTCATTGCCTCTTTCAGTACTTTGCATATGTTGGGTATAATAAGTTGTAATTTCAAACTGCGAATACGTGCAGAGACCCAGAATTTGGCTCCAAAATATGGCTCAGGCCTCGAAATAGGGATATTTGGGATATTTCGAAAACTGCAGGGGAGTTTGTGCAAAATGTGACTCACTGCCGCTTTCAGAACTTGGCATATGTTGGGTAAAAAAAGTCGTAATATCAAACTGCGAATACGTGCATAGAGCCAGAATTTGGCTCTAAAATATGGCTCAGGCCTCGAAATTGTGATGTTTGGGATATTTTGAAAACTGCAGGGGAGTTTGTTCAAAATGTGACTCATTGCCGCTTTCAGGACTTGGCATATGTTGGGTATAAAAAGTCATAATATCAAACTGCGAATACATGCAGAGAGCCAGAATTTGGCTCCAAAATATGGCTCAGGCTTCGATATTGGGATGTTTGGGATATTTTGAAAACTGCAGGGAGGTTTGGGACAAATGTGACCAAACACCGCATTCAGTACTTGGCATATGTTGGGTATAAAAAAGTCGCAATTTCAAACTGCGAATACGTGCAGAGAGCCAGAATTTGGCTCCATAATATGGCTCAGGCCTCGAAATTGGGATATTTGGGATATTTTCAAAACTGCAGGGGAGTTTGTGCCAAATGTGACTTACTGCCGCTTTCAGGACTTGGCATATGTTGGGTATAAAAAGTCGTAATTTCAAACTGCAAATACGTGCATAGAGCCTGAATTTGGCTCCAAAATATGGCTCAGGCCTCGAAATTGGGATGTTTGGGATATTTTGAAAACTGCAGGAAGGTTTGGGACAAATGTGACCAAACGCCGCTTTCAGTACTTGGCATATGTTGGGGATAAAAAGTCGTAATTTAAAACAGCGAATACGTGCAGAGAGCCAGAATTTGGCTCCAAAATATGGCTCAGGCCTCGAAATTGGGATATTTCGAAAACTGCAGGGGAGTTTGTGCAAAATGTGACACACTGCCGCTTTCAGGAATTGGCATTTGTTGGGCATAAAAAGTTGTATTATCAAACTGCGAATACGTGCATAGAGCCAGAATTTGGCTCCAAAATATGGCTAAGGCCTCGAAATTGGGATGTTTGGGATATTTTGAAAACTGGAGGGAGGTTTGGGACAAATGTGACCAAACGCCGCTTTCAGTACTTGGCATAGGTTGGGTATAAAAATCGTAATTTCAAACTGCGAATACGTGCAGAGAGCCAGAATTTGGCTCCAAAATATGGCTCAGGCCTCGAAATTGGGATGTTTGGGATATTTTGAAAACTGCAGAGGAGTTTGTGCAAAATGTGACTCACTGCTGCGTCCAGTACTTGGCATATGTTGGGTATAAAAAGTCGTACCATCAAACTGCGAATACGATCAGAGAGCCAGAATTTGGCTCCAAAATATGGCTCAGGCCTCGAAATTGGGATATTTGAGATATTTTGAAAACTGCAGGGAGGTTTGGGACAAATGTGACCTAACGCCGCTTTCAGTACTTGGCATATGTTGGGTATAAAAAGTCGGAATTTCAAACTCCGAATACGTGAAGAGCCTGAATTTGGCTCCAAAATATGGCTCAGGCCTCGATATTGGGATGTTTGGGATATTTTGAAAACTGCAGGAATGTTTGGGACAAATGTGACCAAACGCCGCTTTCAGTACTTCGCATATGTTGGGTATAAAAAAGTCGTAAGTTCAAACTGCGAATATGTGCAGAGAGCCAGAATTTGGCTCCAAAATATGGCACAGGCCACGAAATTGGGATGTTTGGGATATTTTGAAAACTGCAGGGGAGTTTATGCAAAATGTGACTCACTGCCGCTATCAGTACTTGGCATCTGTTGGGTATAAAAAGTCGTAATATTAAACTGCGAATACGTGCAGAGAGCCAGAATTTGGCTCCAAAATATAGCTCAGGCCTCGAAATTGGGATATTTGGAATATTTTGAAAACTGCAGGGAGGTTTGGGACAAATGTGACCAAACGCCACATTCAGTACTTGGCATATGTTGGGTATAAAAAGACGTAATTTCAAACTGCGAATACGTGCAGAGAGCCAGAATTTGGCTCCAAAATATGGCTCAGACCTCGAAATTGGGATATTTGAGATATTTTGAAAACTGCAGGGAGGTTTGGGACAAATGTGACCTAACGCTGCTTTCAGTACTTGGCATATGTTGGGTATAAAAAGTCGTAATATCAAACTGCGAATACGTGCAGAGAGCCTGAATTTGGCTCCAAAATATGGCTCAGGCCTCGAAATTGGGATGTTTGGGATATTTTGAAAACTGCAGGGGGGATTGGGACAAATGTGTCCAAACGCCGCTTTCAGCACTTGGCATATGTTGGGTATAAAAAGTCGTAATATCAAACTGCGAATACGTGCATAGAGCCAGAATTTGGCTCCACAATATGGTTCAGGCCTCGAAATTGGGATGTTTGGGATATTTTGAAAACTAAAGGGAAGTTTGAGCAAAATGTGACTCACTGCCGCATCCAGTACTTGGCATATGTTGAGTATAAAAAGTCGTAATATCAAACTGCGAATACGTGCAGAGAGCCAGAATTTGGCTCCAAAATATGGCTCAGGCCTCGAAATTGGGATATTTGGGATATTTTGAAAACTGGAGGGCAGTTTGGGACAAATGTGACCAAACGCCGCTTTCAGTACTTGGCATATGTTGGGTATAAAAAGTCGTAATATCAAACTGCGAATACGTGCAGAGAGCCTGAATTAGGCTTCAAAATATGGCTACGGCCTCGAAATTGGGTTGTTTGGGATATTTTGAAAACTGCAGGGGAGTTTGTGCAAAATGTGACTCATTGCCGCTTTCAGTACTTTGCATATGTTGGGTAAAAAAAAAGTCGTGATTTTAAACTGCGAATACGTGCAGAGAGCCAGAATTTGGCTCCAAAATATGGCTCAGGCCTCGATATTGGGATGTTAGGGATATTATGAAAATTGCAGGGGAGTTCATGCAAAATATGACTCACTGCTGCTATCAGTACTTGGCATATGTTGGGTATAAAAAGTCGTAATATCAAACTACGAATACGTGCAGAGAGCCAGAATTTGGCCCCAAAATATAGCTCAGGCCTCGAAATTGGGATATTTGGGACATTTTGAAAACTGCAGGGAGGTTTGGGACAAATGTGACCAAACGCCTCTTTCAGTACTTGGCATATGTTGGGTATAAAAAGACGTAATTTTAAACTGCGAATACGTGCACAGAACCAGAATTTAGCTCCAAAATATGCTCAGGCCTCGAAATTGGGATATTTGGGATACTTTGAAAACAGGAGGGGAGTTTGTGCAAAATGTGACTCTCTGCCGATTTCAGTACTTAGTATATGTTGGGTATAAAAAGTCGTAATTTCAAACTGCGAATACGTGCAGAGAGCGTGAATTTGGCTCCAGAATTTGGCTCAGGCCTCGAAATTGGGATGTTTGGGATATTTTGAAAACTGCAGGGGGGTTTGGGACAAATATGACCAAACGCCGCTTTCAGTACTTGGCATATGTTGGGTTTAAAAAGTTGTAATATCAAACTGCGAATACATGCATAGAGCCAGAACTTGGATCCAAAATATGGCTCAGGCCTCGAAAATGGGATGTTTGGGATATTTTGAAAACTGCAGGGGGGATTGGGACAAATGTGTCCAAGCGCCGCTTTCAGCACTTGGCATATGTTGGGTATAAAAAAGTTGCAATTTCAAACTTCGAATACGTGCAGAGAGCCAGAATTTTGCTCCATAATATGGCTCAGGCCTCGAAATTGGGATATTTGGGAAATTTTGAAAACTGCAAAGGAGTTTGTGCCAAATGTGACTCACTGCCGCTTTCAGGACTTGGCATATGTTGGGTATAAAAAGTCGTAATTTCAAACTGCAAATACGTGCAGAGAGCCTGAATTTGGCTCCAAAATATGGCTCAGGCTTCGAAATTGGGATATTTGGGATGTTTCGAAAACTGCAGGGGAGTTTGTGCAAAATGCCAATCACTGCCGCTTTCAGGACTTGGCATAAGTTGGGTATAAAAAGTCGTAATTTCAAACTGCGAATACGTGCATAGAGCCAGAATTTGGCTCCAAAATATGGCTCAGGCCTCGAAATTGGGATGTTTGGGATATTTTGAAAACTGCAGGGGGGATTGGGAGAAATGTGTCCAAACGCCGCTTTCAGCACTTGGCATATGTTGGGTATAAAAAGTCGTAATTTCAAACTGCGAATACGTGCAGAGAGCCAGAATTTGGCTCCAAAATATGGCTCAGGCCTCGAAATTGGGATATTTGGGATATTTTGAAAACTGTAGGGGAGTTTGTGCAAAATGTGACTCTCTGCCGCTTTCAGTACTTAGCATATGTTGGGTATAAAAAGTCGTAATTTCAAACTGCGAATACGTGCAGAGAGCCTGAATTTGGCTCCAAAATATGGCTCAGGCCTCGAAATTGGGATGTTTGGGATATTTTGAAAACTGCAGGAGGGTTTGGGACAAATATGACCAAACGCCGCTTTCAGTACTTGGCATATGTTGGGTATAAAAAGTCGTAATTTCAAACTGCGAATACGTGCAGAGAGCCAGAATTTGGCTCCAAAATATGGCTCAGGCCTCGAAATTGGGATGTTTGGGATATTTTGAAAACTGCAGGGGGGTTTGGGACAAATGTGACCAAACGCCGCTTTCAGTACTTGGCATATGTTGGGTATAAAAAGTTGTAATTTCAAACTGCGAATACGTGCATAGAGCCAGAATTTGGCTCCAAAATATGGCTCAGGCCTCGAAATTGGGATGTTTGGGATATTTTGAAAACTGCAGGGAGGTTTGGGACAAATGTGACCAAACGCCGCTTTCAGTACTTGGCATATGTTGGGTATAAAAAGTCGTAATTTCAAACTGCGAATACGTGCAGAGAGCCAGAATTTGGCTCAAAAATATGGCTCAGGCCTCGAAATTGGGATATTTGGGATATTTTGAAAACTGCAGGGGAGTTTGTGCAAAATGTGACTCACTGCCGCTTTCAGTACTTGGCATATGTTGGGTATAAAAAGTCATAATTTCAAACTGCGAATACGTGCAGAGAGCCAGAATTTGGCTCCAAAATATGGCTCAGGCCTCGAAATTGGGATGTTTGGGATATTTTGAAAACTGCAGGGGGGTTTGGGACAAATGTGACCAAACGCCGCTTTCAGTACTTGGCATATGTTGGGTATAAAAAAGTCGTAATTTCAAACTGCGAATACGTGCAGAGAGCCAGAATTTGGCTCCAAAATATGGCTCAGGCCTCGAAATTGGGATGTTTGGGATATTTTGAAAACTGCAGGGAGGTTTGGGACAAATGTGACCAAACGCCGCTTTCAGTACTTGGCATATGTTGGGTATAAAAAAGTCGTAATTTCAAACTGCGAATACGTGCAGAGAGCCAGAATTTGGCTCCAAAATATGGCTCAGGCCTCGAAATTGGGATGTTTGGGATATTTTGAAAACTGCAGGGGAGTTTGTGCAAAATGTGACTCACTGCCGCTTTCAGTACTTGGCATATGTTGGGTATAAAAAGTCGTAATTTCAAACTGCGAATACGTGCAGAGAGCCAGAATTTGGCTCCAAAATATGGCTCAGGCCTCGAAATTGGGATATTTGGGATATTTTGAAAACTGCAGGGGAGTTTGTGCAAAATGTGACTCACTGCCGCTTTCAGTACTTGGCATATGTTGGGTATAAAAAGTCGTAATTTCAAACTGCGAATACGTGCAGAGAGCCAGAATTTGGCTCCAAAATATGGCTCAGGCCTCGAAATTGGGATATTTGGGATATTTTGAAAACTGCAGGGAGGTTTGGGACAAATGTGACCAAACGCCGCTTTCAGTACTTGGCATATGTTGGGTATAAAAAGTCGTAATTTCAAACTGCGAATACGTGCAGAGAGCCAGAATTTGGCTCCAAAATATGGCTCAGGCCTCGAAATTGGGATATTTGGGATATTTTGAAAACTGCAGGGGGGTTTGGGACAAATGTGACCAAACGCCGCTTTCAGTACTTGGCATATGTTGGGTATAAAAAGTCGTAATTTCAAACTGCGAATACGTGCAGAGAGCCAGAATTTGGCTCCAAAATATGGCTCAGGCCTCGAAATTGGGATGTTTGGGATATTTTGAAAACTGCAGGGGAGTTTGTGCAAAATGTGACTCACTGCCGCTTTCAGTACTTGGCATATGTTGGGTATAAAAAGTCGTAATTTCAAACTGCGAATACGTGCAGAGAGCCAGAATTTGGCTCCAAAATATGGCTCAGGCCTCGAAATTGGGATATTTGGGATATTTTGAAAACTGCAGGGGGGTTTGGGACAAATGTGACCAAACGCCGCTTTCAGTACTTGGCATATGTTGGGTATAAAAAGTCGTAATTTCAAACTGCGAATACGTGCAGAGAGCCAGAATTTGGCTCCAAAATATGGCTCAGGCCTCGAAATTGGGATATTTGGGATATTTTGAAAACTGCAGGGGAGTTTGGGACAAATGTGACCAAACGCCGCTTTCAGTACTTGGCATATGTTGGGTATAAAAAGTCGTAATTTCAAACTGCGAATACGTGCAGAGAGCCAGAATTTGGCTCCAAAATATGGCTCAGGCCTCGAAATTGGGATGTTTGGGATATTTTGAAAACTGCAGGGGAGTTGGGACAAATGTGACTCACGCCGCTTTCAGTACTTGGCATATGTTGGGTATAAAAAGTCGTAATTTCAAACTGCGAATACGTGCAGAGAGCCAGAATTTGGCTCCATAATATGGCTCAGGCCTCGAAATTGGGATATTTGGGATATTTTGAAAACTGCAGGGAGGTTTGGGACAAATGTGACCAAACGCCGCTTTCAGTACTTGGCATATGTTGGGTATAAAAAGTCGTAATTTCAAACTGCGAATACGTGCAGAGAGCCAGAATTTGGCTCCAAAATATGGCTCAGGCCTCGAAATTGGGATATTTGGGATATTTTGAAAACTGCAGGGGGGTTTGTGCAAAATGTGACTCAACGCCGCTTTCAGTACTTGGCATATGTTGGGTATAAAAAGTCGTAATTTCAAACTGCGAATACGTGCAGAGAGCCAGAATTTGGCTCCAAAATATGGCTCAGGCCTCGAAATTGGGATGTTTGGGATATTTTGAAAACTGCAGGGGGGTTTGGGACAAATGTGACCAAACGCCGCTTTCAGTACTTGGCATATGTTGGGTATAAAAAAGTCGTAATTTCAAACTGCGAATACGTGCAGAGAGCCAGAATTTGGCTCCAAAATATGGCTCAGGCCTCGAAATTGGGATATTTGGGATATTTTGAAAACTGCAGGGGGGTTGGGACAAATGTGACCAAACGCCGCTTTCAGTACTTGGCATATGTTGGGTATAAAAAGTCGCAATTTCAAACTGCGAATACGTGCAGAGAGCCAGAATTTGGCTCCAAAATATGGCTCAGGCCTCGAAATTGGGATATTTGGGATATTTTGAAAACTGCAGGGGAGTTTGTGCAAAATGTGACTCACTGCCGCTTTCAGGACTTGGCATATGTTGGGTATAAAAAGTCGTAATTTCAAACTGCGAATACGTGCAGAGAGCCAGAATTTGGCTCCAAAATATGGCTCAGGCCTCGAAATTGGGATATTTGGGATATTTTGAAAACTGCAGGGGAGTTTGTGCAAAATGTGACTCACTGCCGCTTTCAGTACTTGGCATATGTTGGGTATAAAAAGTCGTAATTTCAAACTGCGAATACGTGCAGAGAGCCAGAATTTGGCTCCAAAATATGGCTCAGGCCTCGAAATTGGGATGTTTGGGATATTTTGAAAACTGCAGGGGAGTTTGGGACAAATGTGACCAAACGCCGCTTTCAGTACTTGGCATATGTTGGGTATAAAAAGTCGTAATTTCAAACTGCGAATACGTGCAGAGAGCCAGAATTTGGCTCCAAAATATGGCTCAGGCCTCGAAATTGGGATATTTGGGATATTTTGAAAACTGCAGGGAGGTTTGGGACAAATGTGACCAAACGCCGCTTTCAGTACTTGGCATATGTTGGGTATAAAAAGTCGTAATTTCAAACTGCGAATACGTGCAGAGAGCCAGAATTTGGCTCCAAAATATGGCTCAGGCCTCGAAATTGGGATGTTTGGGATATTTTGAAAACTGCAGGGGGGTTTGGGACAAATGTGACCAAACGCCGCTTTCAGTACTTGGCATATGTTGGGTATAAAAAGTCGTAATTTCAAACTGCGAATACGTGCAGAGAGCCAGAATTTGGCTCCAAAATATGGCTCAGGCCTCGAAATTGGGATGTTTGGGATATTTTGAAAACTGCAGGGGAGGTTTGGGACAAATGTGACCAAACGCCGCTTTCAGTACTTGGCATATGTTGGGTATAAAAAGTCGTAATTTCAAACTGCGAATACGTGCAGAGAGCCAGAATTTGGCTCCAAAATATGGCTCAGGCCTCGAAATTGGGATATTTGGGATATTTTGAAAACTGCAGGGAGGTTTGGGACAAATGTGACTCAACGCCGCTTTCAGTACTTGGCATATGTTGGGTATAAAAAGTCGTAATATCAAACTGCGAATACGTGCAGAGAGCCAGAATTTGGCTCCAAAATATGGCTCAGGCCTCGAAATTGGGATGTTTGGGATATTTTGAAAACTGCAGGGGAGTTTGGGACAAATGTGACCAAACGCCGCTTTCAGTACTTGGCATATGTTGGGTATAAAAAGTCGTAATTTCAAACTGCGAATACGTGCAGAGAGCCAGAATTTGGCTCCAAAATATGGCTCAGGCCTCGAAATTGGGATGTTTGGGATATTTTGAAAACTGCAGGGAGGTTTGGGACAAATGTGACCAAACGCCGCTTTCAGTACTTGGCATATGTTGGGTATAAAAAGTCGTAATTTCAAACTGCGAATACGTGCAGAGAGCCAGAATTTGGCTCCAAAATATGGCTCAGGCCTCGAAATTGGGATATTTGGGATATTTTGAAAACTGCAGGGAGGTTTGGGACAAATGTGACCAAACGCCGCTTTCAGTACTTGGCATATGTTGGGTATAAAAAGTCGTAATTTCAAACTGCGAATACGTGCAGAGAGCCAGAATTTGGCTCCAAAATATGGCTCAGGCCTCGAAATTGGGATGTTTGGGATATTTTGAAAACTGCAGGGGGGTTTGGCAAAATGTGACTCAACGCCGCTTTCAGTACTTGGCATATGTTGGGTATAAAAAGTCGTAATATCAAACTGCGAATACGTGCAGAGAGCCAGAATTTGGCTCCAAAATATGGCTCAGGCCTCGAAATTGGGATGTTTGGGATATTTTGAAAACTGCAGGGAGGTTTGGGACAAATGTGACCAAACGCCGCTTTCAGTACTTGGCATATGTTGGGTATAAAAAGTCGTAATTTCAAACTGCGAATACGTGCAGAGAGCCAGAATTTGGCTCCAAAATATGGCTCAGGCCTCGAAATTGGGATGTTTGGGATATTTTGAAAACTGCAGGGAGGTTTGGGACAAATGTGACCAAACGCCGCTTTCAGTACTTGGCATATGTTGGGTATAAAAAGTCGTAATTTCAAACTGCGAATACGTGCAGAGAGCCAGAATTTGGCTCCAAAATATGGCTCAGGCCTCGAAATTGGGATGTTTGGGATATTTTGAAAACTGCAGGGGGGTTTGGGACAAATGTGACCAAACGCCGCTTTCAGTACTTGGCATATGTTGGGTATAAAAAGTCGTAATTTCAAACTGCGAATACGTGCAGAGAGCCAGAATTTGGCTCCAAAATATGGCTCAGGCCTCGAAATTGGGATATTTGGGATATTTTGAAAACTGCAGGGGGGTTTGGGACAAATGTGACCAAACGCCGCTTTCAGTACTTGGCATATGTTGGGTATAAAAAGTCGTAATTTCAAACTGCGAATACGTGCAGAGAGCCAGAATTTGGCTCCAAAATATGGCTCAGGCCTCGAAATTGGGATATTTGGGATATTTTGAAAACTGCAGGGGAGTTTGTGCAAAATGTGACCACTGCCGCTTTCAGTACTTGGCATATGTTGGGTATAAAAAGTCGTAATTTCAAACTGCGAATACGTGCAGAGAGCCAGAATTTGGCTCCAAAATATGGCTCAGGCCTCGAAATTGGGATGTTTGGGATATTTTGAAAACTGCAGGGGAGTTTGTGCAAAATGTGACTCACTGCCGCTTTCAGTACTTGGCATATGTTGGGTATAAAAAGTCGTAATTTCAAACTGCGAATACGTGCAGAGAGCCAGAATTTGGCTCCAAAATATGGCTCAGGCCTCGAAATTGGGATGTTTGGGATATTTTGAAAACTGCAGGGGGGTTTGGGACAAATGTGACCAAACGCCGCTTTCAGTACTTGGCATATGTTGGGTATAAAAAGTCGTAATATCAAACTGCGAATACGTGCAGAGAGCCAGAATTTGGCTCCAAAATATGGCTCAGGCCTCGAAATTGGGATATTTGGGATATTTTGAAAACTGCAGGGAGGTTTGGGACAAATGTGACCTAACGCCGCTTTCAGTACTTGGCATATGTTGGGTATAAAAAGTCGTAATTTCAAACTGCGAATACGTGCAGAGAGCCAGAATTTGGCTCCAAAATATGGCTCAGGCCTCGAAATTGGGATATTTGGGATATTTTGAAAACTGCAGGGGAGTTTGTGAAAAATGTGACACAACGCCGCTTTCAGTACTTGGCATATGTTGGGTATAAAAAGTCGTAATTTCAAACTGCGAATACGTGCAGAGAGCCAGAATTTGGCTCCAAAATATGGCTCAGGCCTCGAAATTGGGATGTTTGGGATATTTTGAAAACTGCAGGGGGGTTTGGGACAAATGTGACCAAACGCCGCTTTCAGTACTTGGCATATGTTGGGTATAAAAAGTCGTAATTTCAAACTGCGAATACGTGCAGAGAGCCAGAATTTGGCTCCAAAATATGGCTCAGGCCTCGAAATTGGGATATTTGGGATATTTTGAAAACTGCAGGGAGGTTTGGGACAAATGTGACCAAACGCCGCTTTCAGTACTTGGCATATGTTGGGTATAAAAAGTCGTAATTTCAAACTGCGAATACGTGCAGAGAGCCAGAATTTGGCTCCAAAATATGGCTCAGGCCTCGAAATTGGGATGTTTGGGATATTTTGAAAACTGCAGGGGGGTTTGGGACAAATGTGACCAAACGCCGCTTTCAGTACTTGGCATATGTTGGGTATAAAAAGTCGTAATTTCAAACTGCGAATACGTGCAGAGAGCCAGAATTTGGCTCCAAAATATGGCTCAGGCCTCGAAATTGGGATATTTGGGATATTTTGAAAACTGCAGGGGAGTTTGTGCAAAATGTGACTCACTGCCGCTTTCAGTACTTGGCATATGTTGGGTATAAAAAGTCGTAATTTCAAACTGCGAATACGTGCAGAGAGCCAGAATTTGGCTCCAAAATATGGCTCAGGCCTCGAAATTGGGATGTTTGGGATATTTTGAAAACTGCAGGGGGGTTTGGGACAAATGTGACCAAACGCCGCTTTCAGTACTTGGCATATGTTGGGTATAAAAAGTCGTAATTTCAAACTGCGAATACGTGCAGAGAGCCAGAATTTGGCTCCAAAATATGGCTCAGGCCTCGAAATTGGGATATTTGGGATATTTTGAAAACTGCAGGGGGGTTTGGGACAAATGTGACCAAACGCCGCTTTCAGTACTTGGCATATGTTGGGTATAAAAAGTCGTAATTTCAAACTGCGAATACGTGCAGAGAGCCAGAATTTGGCTCCAAAATATGGCTCAGGCCTCGAAATTGGGATGTTTGGGATATTTTGAAAACTGCAGGGGAGTTTGGGACAAATGTGACCAAACGCCGCTTTCAGTACTTGGCATATGTTGGGTATAAAAAGTCGTAATTTCAAACTGCGAATACGTGCAGAGAGCCAGAATTTGGCTCCAAAATATGGCTCAGGCCTCGAAATTGGGATATTTGGGATATTTTGAAAACTGCAGGGGAGTTTGGGCAAAATGTGACTCACGCCGCTTTCAGTACTTGGCATATGTTGGGTATAAAAAGTCGTAATTTCAAACTGCGAATACGTGCAGAGAGCCAGAATTTGGCTCCAAAATATGGCTCAGGCCTCGAAATTGGGATATTTGGGATATTTTGAAAACTGCAGGGAGGTTTGGGACAAATGTGACCAAACGCCGCTTTCAGTACTTGGCATATGTTGGGTATAAAAAGTCGTAATTTCAAACTGCGAATACGTGCAGAGAGCCAGAATTTGGCTCCAAAATATGGCTCAGGCCTCGAAATTGGGATATTTGGGATATTTTGAAAACTGCAGGGGAGTTTGGGACAAATGTGACCAAACGCCGCTTTCAGTACTTGGCATATGTTGGGTATAAAAAGTCGTAATTTCAAACTGCGAATACGTGCAGAGAGCCAGAATTTGGCTCCAAAATATGGCTCAGGCCTCGAAATTGGGATATTTGGGATATTTTGAAAACTGCAGGGGAGTTTGTGCAAAATGTGACTCACTGCCGCTTTCAGTACTTGGCATATGTTGGGTATAAAAAGTCGTAATTTCAAACTGCGAATACGTGCAGAGAGCCAGAATTTGGCTCCAAAATATGGCTCAGGCCTCGAAATTGGGATGTTTGGGATATTTTGAAAACTGCAGGGGGGTTTGGGACAAATGTGACCAAACGCCGCTTTCAGTACTTGGCATATGTTGGGTATAAAAAGTCGTAATTTCAAACTGCGAATACGTGCAGAGAGCCAGAATTTGGCTCCAAAATATGGCTCAGGCCTCGAAATTGGGATGTTTGGGATATTTTGAAAACTGCAGGGGGGTTTGGGACAAATGTGACCAAACGCCGCTTTCAGTACTTGGCATATGTTGGGTATAAAAAGTCGTAATTTCAAACTGCGAATACGTGCAGAGAGCCAGAATTTGGCTCCAAAATATGGCTCAGGCCTCGAAATTGGGATGTTTGGGATATTTTGAAAACTGCAGGGGGGTTTGGGACAAATGTGACCAAACGCCGCTTTCAGTACTTGGCATATGTTGGGTATAAAAAGTCGTAATTTCAAACTGCGAATACGTGCAGAGAGCCAGAATTTGGCTCCAAAATATGGCTCAGGCCTCGAAATTGGGATATTTGGGATATTTTGAAAACTGCAGGGGGTGTGGGACAAATGTGACAAAACGCCGCTTTCAGTACTTGGCATATGTTGGGTATAAAAAGTCGTAATTTCAAACTGCGAATACGTGCAGAGAGCCAGAATTTGGCTCCAAAATATGGCTCAGGCCTCGAAATTGGGATATTTGGGATATTTTGAAAACTGCAGGGAGGTTTGGGACAAATGTGACCAAACGCCGCTTTCAGTACTTGGCATATGTTGGGTATAAAAAGTCGTAATTTCAAACTGCGAATACGTGCAGAGAGCCAGAATTTGGCTCCAAAATATGGCTCAGGCCTCGAAATTGGGATATTTGGGATATTTTGAAAACTGCAGGGAGTTTGGGCAAAATGTGACCAAACGCCGCTTTCAGTACTTGGCATATGTTGGGTATAAAAAGTCGTAATTTCAAACTGCGAATACGTGCAGAGAGCCAGAATTTGGCTCCAAAATATGGCTCAGGCCTCGAAATTGGGATGTTTGGGATATTTTGAAAACTGCAGGGGGTTTGGGCAAAATGTGACCAAACGCCGCTTTCAGTACTTGGCATATGTTGGGTATAAAAAGTCGTAATTTCAAACTGCGAATACGTGCAGAGAGCCAGAATTTGGCTCCAAAATATGGCTCAGGCCTCGAAATTGGGATGTTTGGGATATTTTGAAAACTGCAGGGGAGTTTGTGCAAAATGTGACTAATATTATATTATTTTTATTATATTTTATATTATATTATTATTTTCAATTTTAATATTAAAACCAATTTAACGGTAAAAAAAATCTATAATTTATATTTCTTTTATTATTTACTAACAATTATAATTATTACTAACGGAGAGAGGGGAGGCTGTACGGCGGAGAGTGGCGGCTGTGGCGGACAGTGGCGGCGGTGGCGGATAGTGGCGGCGGGGCGGACAGTGGCGGCGGGCAGACAGTGGCGGCGGGGGGGCGGACAGTTGGCGGCGGGCGGACAGTGGCGGCGGTGGCGGATAGTGGCGGCGGGCGGACAGTGGCGGCGGTGGCGGATAGTGGCGGCGGGGCGGACAGTGGCGGCGACCAGGCGGACAGTGGCGGCGGTGGCGGCGGGCGGATAGTGGCGGCGGGCGGACAGTGGCGGCGGGCGGACAGTGGCGGCGGTGGCGGATAGTGGCGGCGGTCGGACACCGTGGCGGCTTTGGCGGCGGGGGTGGACAGTGCAGGGGGGTTTGGGACAAATATGACCAAACGCCGCTTTCAGTACTTGGCATATGTTGGGTTTAAAAAGTTTTAATATCAAACTGCGAATACATGCATAGAGCCAGAATTTGGCTCCAAAATATGGCTCAGGCCTCGAAATTGGGATGTTTGGGATACTTTGAAAACTGCAGGGAGGTTTGGGACAAATGTGACCAAATGCCGCTTTCAGAACTTGGCATATGTTGGGTATAAAAAAGTTGCAATTTCAAACTTCGAATACGTGCAGAGAGCCAGAATTTTGCTCCATAATATGGCTCAGGCCTGGAAATTGGGATATGTGGGATATTTTGAAAACTGCAGAGAAGTTTGTGCCAAATGTGACTCACTGCCGCTTTCAGGACTTGGCATATGTTGGGTATAAAAAGTCGTAATTTTAAACTGCAAATACGTGCAGAGAGCCTGAATTTGGCTCCAAAATATGCCTCAGGCTTCGAAATTGGGATGTTTGCGATATTTTGAGAACTGCAGGGGGGATTGGGAGAAATGTGTCCAAACGCCGCTTTCAGCACTTGGCATATGTTAGGTATAAAAAAGTCGTAATTTCAAACTGGGAATACGTGCAGAGAGCCAGAATTTGGCTCCAAAACATGGCTCAGGCCTCGAAATTGGGATATTTGGGATATTTCGAAAACTGCTGGGGAGTTTGTGCAAAATGTGACTCACTGCCCCTTTCAGGACTTGGCATATGTTGGGTATAAAAAGTCGTAATTTCAAACAGCGAATACGTGCAGAGAGCCAGAATTTGGCTCCAAAATATGGCTCAGGCCTCGAAATTGGTAAGTTTGGGTTATTTTGAAAACTGCAGGGGAGTTTGTGCAAAATGTGACTCACTGCCGCGTCCAGTACTTGGCATATGTTGGGTATAAAAAGTCGTAATATCAAACTGCGAATACGTGCAGAGAGCCAGAATTTGGCTCCAAAATATAGCTCAGGCCTCGAAATTGGGATATTTGGAATATTTTGAAAACTACAGGGAGGTTTGGTACAAATGTGACAAAACGCCACTTTCAGTACTTGGCATATGTTGGGTATAAAAAGACTTAATTTCAAACTGCGAATACGTGCAGAGAGCCAGAATTTGGACCCAAAATATGGCTCAGACCTCGAAATTGGTATATTTGAGATATTTTGAAAACTGCAGGGAGGTTTGGGACAAATGTGACCTAACGCCGTTTTCAGTACTTGGCATATGTTGGGTATAAAAAGTCGGAATTTCAAACTGCGAAAACGTGCAGTGAGCCAGAATTTAGCTCCAAAATATGGCTCAGGCCTCGAAACTGGGATATTTCGAAAACTGCAGGGAGTTTGTGCAAAATGTGACTAACTGCCGCTTTCAGGTCTTGGCATATGTTGGGTATAAAAAGTCGTAATATCAAACTGCGAATACGTGCATAGAGCCTGAATTTGGCTCTAAAATATGGCTCAGGCCTCGATATTGGGAAGTTTGGGATATTTTGAAAACTGCAGGAAGGTTTGGGACAAATGTGACCAAACGCCGCTTTCAGTACTTCGCATATGTTGGGTATAAAAAAGTCGTGTGTTCAAACTGCGAATATGTGCAGAGACCAGAATTTGGCACCAAAATATGGCTCAGGCCACGAAATTGGGATGTTTGGGATATTTTGAAAACTGCAGGGGAGTTTATGCAAAATGTGACTCACTGCCGCAATCAGTACTTGGCATATGTTGGGTATAAAAAGTCGTAATATCAAACTGCGAATACGTGCAGAGAGCCAGAATTTGGCTCCAAAATATAGCTCAGGCCACGAAATTGAGATATTTGGAATATTTTGAAAACTACAGGGAGGTTTGGGACAAATGTGACCAAACGCCACTTTCAGTACTTGGCATATGTTGGATATAAAAAGACTTAATTTCAAACTGCGAATACGTGCAGAGAGCCAGAATTTGGACCCAAAATATGGCTCAGACCTCGAAATTGGGATATTTGAGATATTTTGAAAACTGCAGGGAGGTTTGGGACAAATGTGACCTAACGCCGCTTTCAGTACTTGGCATATGTTGGGTATAAAAAGTCGGAATTTCAAACTGCGAAAACGTGCAGTGAGCCAGAATTTAGCTCCAAAATATGGCTCAGGCCTCGAAATTGGGATATTTGGGATACTTTGAAAACAGGAGGGGAGTTTGTGCAAAATGTGACTCTCTGCCGATTTCAGTACTTAGTATATGTTGGGTATAAAAAGTCGTAATTTCAAACTGCGAATACGTGCAGAGAGCGTGAATTTGGCTCCAGAATTTGGCTCAGGCCTCGAAATTGGGATGTTTGGGATATTTTGAAAACTGCAGGTTTAATTGGGACAAATGTGACCAAACGCCGCTTTCAGTACTTGGCATTTGTTGGGTATAAAAAAGTCGCAATTTCAAACTGCGAATACGTGCATAGAGCCAGAATTTGTCTCAGGCCTCGAAATTGGGATGTTTGGGATATTTTGAAAACTGCAGGGGGGTTTGGGACAAATATGACCAAACGCCGCTTTCAGTACTTGGCATATGTTGGGTTTAAAAAGTTGTAATATCAAACTGCGAATACATGCATAGAGCCAGAATTTGGATCCAAAATATGGCTCAGGCCTCGAAAATGGGATGTTTGGGATATTTTGAAAACTGCAGGGGGGATTGGGACAAATGTGTCCAAGCGCCGCTTTCAGCACTTGGCATATGTTGGGTATAAAAAAGTTGCAATTTCAAACTTCGAATACGTGCAGAGAGCCAGAATTTTGCTCCATAATATGGCTCAGGCCTCGAAATTGGGATATTTGGGAAATTTTGAAAACTGCAAAGGAGTTTGTGCCAAATGTGACTCACTGCCGCTTTCAGGACTTGGCCTATGTTGGGTATAAAAAGTCGTAATTTCAAACTGCAAATACGTGCATAGAGCCTGAATTTGGCTCCAAAATATGGCTCAGGCTTCGAAATTGGGATGTTTGCGATATTTTGAGAACTGCAGGGGGGATTGGGAGAAATGTGTCCAAACGCCGCTTTCAGCACTTGGCATATGTTAGGTATAAAAAGTCGTAATTTCAAACTGGGAATACGTGCAGAGAGCCAGAATTTGGCTCCAAAACATGGCTCAGGCCTCGAAATTGGGATATTTGGGATATTTCGAAAACTGCTGGGGAGTTTGTGCAAAATGTGACTCACTGCCCCTTTCAGGACTTGGCATATGTTGGGTATAAAAAGTCGTAATTTCAAACAGCGAATACGTGCAGAGAGCCAGAATTTGGCTCCAAAATATGGCTCAGGCCTCGAAATTGGTAAGTTTGGGTTATTTTGAAAACTGCAGGGGAGTTTGTGCAAAATGTGACTCACTGCCGCGTCCAGTACTTGGCATATGTTGGGTATAAAAAGTCGTAATATCAAACTGCGAATACGTGCAGAGAGCCAGAATTTGGCTCCAAAATATAGCTCAGGCCTCGAAATTGGGATATTTGGAATATTTTGAAAACTACAGGGAGGTTTGGTACAAATGTGACAAAACGCCACTTTCAGTACTTGGCATATGTTGGGTATAAAAAGACTTAATTTCAAACTGCGAATACGTGCAGAGAGCCAGAATTTGGACCCAAAATATGGCTCAGACCTCGAAATTGGTATATTTGAGATATTTTGAAAACTGCAGGGAGGTTTGGGACAAATGTGACCTAACGCCGTTTTCAGTACTTGGCATATGTTGGGTATAAAAAGTCGGAATTTCAAACTGCGAAAACGTGCAGTGAGCCAGAATTTAGCTCCAAAATATGGCTCAGGCCTCGAAACTGGGATATTTCGAAAACTGCAGGGAGTTTGTGCAAAATGTGACTAACTGCCGCTTTCAGGTCTTGGCATATGTTGGGTATAAAAAGTCGTAATATCAAACTGCGAATACGTGCATAGAGCCTGAATTTGGCTCTAAAATATGGCTCAGGCCTCGATATTGGGAAGTTTGGGATATTTTGAAAACTGCAGGAAGGTTTGGGACAAATGTGACCAAACGCCGCTTTCAGTACTTCGCATATGTTGGGTATAAAAAAGTCGTGTGTTCAAACTGCGAATATGTGCAGAGACCAGAATTTGGCACCAAAATATGGCTCAGGCCACGAAATTGGGATGTTTGGGATATTTTGAAAACTGCAGGGGAGTTTATGCAAAATGTGACTCACTGCCGCTATCAGTACTTGGCATATGTTGGGTATAAAAAGTCATAATATCAAACTGCGAATACGTGCAGAGAGCCAGAATTTGGCTCCAAAATATAGCTCAGGCCTCGAAATTGGGATATTTGGAATATTTTGAAAACTGCAGGGAGGTTTGGGACAAATGTGACCAAACGCCACATTCAGTACTTGGCATATGTTGGGTATAAAGAGACGTAATATCAAACTGCGAATACGTGCAGAGAGCCAGAATTTGGCTCCAAAATATGGCTCAGAACTCGAAATTGGGATATTTGAGATATTTTGAAAACTGCAGGGAGGTTTGGGACAAATGTGACCTAACGCTGCTTTCAGTACTTGGCATATGTTGGGTATAAAAAGTCGTAATATCAAACTGCGAATACGTGCAGAGAGCCTGAATTTGGCTCCAAAATATGGCTCAGGCCTCGAAATTGTGATGTTTGGGATATTTTGAAAACTGCAGGGGGGATTGGGACAAATGTGTCCAAACGCCGCTTTCAGCACTTGGCATATGTTGGGTATAAAAAGTCGTAATATCAAACTGCGAATACGTGCATAGAGCCAGAATTTGGCTCCACAATATGGTTCAGGCCTCGAAATTGGGATATTTGGGATATTTTGAAAACTAGAGGGCGGTTTGGGACAAATGTGACCAAACACCGCTTTCAGTACTTGGCATATGTTGGGTATAAAAAGTCGTAATATCAAACTGCGAATACGTGCAGAGAGCCTGAATTAGGCTTCAAAATATGGCTACGGCCTCGAAATTATGGTGTTTGGGATATTTTGAAAACTGCAGGGGAGTTTGTGCAAAATGTGACTCATTGCCGCTTTCAGTACTTTGCATATGTTGGGTAAAAAAAAGTCGTGATTTTAAACTGCGAATACGTGCAGAGAGCCAGAATTTGGCTCCAAAATATGGCTCAGGCCTCGATATTGGGATGTTAGGGATATTTTGAAAATTGCAGGGGAGTTCATGCAAAATATGACTCACTGCCGCTTTCAGTACTTGGCATATGTTGGGTATAAAAAGTCGTAATATCAAACTACGAATACGAGCAGAGAGCCAGAATTTGGCCCCAAAATATAGCTCAGGCCTCGAAATTGGGATATTTGGGACATTTTGAAAACTGCAGGGAGGTTTGGGACAAATGTGACCAAACGCCTCTTTCAGTACTTGGCATATGTTGGGTATAAAACGACGTAATTTCAAACTGCGAATACGTGCACAGAACCAGAATTTAGCTCCAAAATATGGCTCAGGCCTCGAAATTGGGATATTTGGGATACTTTGAAAACAGGAGGGGAGTTTGTGCAAAATGTGACTCTCTGCCGATTTCAGTACTTAGTATATGTTGGGTATAAAAAGTCGTAATTTCAAACTGCGAATACGTGCAGAGAGCGTGAATTTGGCTCCAGAATTTGGCTCAGGCCTCGAAATTGGGATGTTTGGGATATTTTGAAAACTGCAGGGGGGATTGGGACAAATATGACCAAACGCCGCTTTCAGTACTTGGCATTTGTTGGGTAAAAAAAAGTCACAATATCAAACTGCGAATACGTGCATAGAGCCAGAATTTTTCTCAGGCCGCGAAATTGGGATGTTTGGGATATTTTGAAAACTGCAGGGGAGTTTATGCAAAATGTGACTCACTGCCGCAATCAGTACTTGGCATATGTTGGGTGTAAAAAGTCGTAATATCAAACTGCGAATACGTGCAGAGAGCCAGAATTTGGCTCCAAAATATTGCTCAGGCCTCGAAATTGGGATATTTGGAATATTTTGAAAACTACAGGGAGGTTTGGGACAAATGTGACCAAACGCCACTTTCAGTACTTGGCATATGTTGGGTATAAAAAAACGTAATTTCAAACTGCGAATACGTGCAGAGAGCCAGAATTTGGCTCCAAAATATGGCTCAGACCTCGAAATTGGGATATTTGAGATATTTTGAAAACTGCAGGGAGGTTTGGGACAAATGTGACCTAATGCTGCTTTCAGTACTTGGCATATGTTGGGTATAAAAAGTCTTAATATCACACTGCGAATACATGTAGAGAGCCAGAATTTGGCTCCAAAATATGGCTCAGGCCTCAATACTGGGATGTTTGGGATATTTTGAAAACAGCAAGGGAGTTTGTACAAAATGTGACCAAACGCCGCTTTCAGTACTTCGCATAGGTTGGGTAAAAAAAAGTCGTGATTTTAAACTGCGAATACGTGCATAGAGCCAGAATTTGGCTCCACAATATGGCTCAGGCCACGAAATTGGGATGTTTGGGATATTTTAAAAACTAAAGGGAAGTTTGAGCAAAATGTGACTCACTGCCGCGTCCAGTACTTGGCATATGTTGGGTATAAAAAGTCGTAATATCAAACTGCGAATACGTGCAGAGAGCCAGAATTTGGCTCCAAAATATGGCTCAGGCCTCGAAATTGGGATATTTGGGATATTTTGAAAACTGGAGGGAGGTTCGGGACAAATGTGACCAAACGCCGCTTTCAGTACTTGGCATATGTTGGGTATAAAAAGTCGTAATATCAAACTGCGAATACGTGCAGAGAGTGAATTAAGCTTCAAAATATGGCTACGGCCTCGAAATTGAGGTGTTTGGGATATTTTGAAAACTGCAGAGGAGTTTGTGCAAAATGTGACTCATTGCCGCTTTCAGTATTTTGCATATGTTGGGTAAAAAGAAGTCGTGATTTTAAACTGCGAATACGTGCAGAGAGCCAGAATTTGGCTCCAAAATATGGCTCAGGCCTCGATATTGGGATGTTAGGGATATTTTGAAAACTGCAGGGAGGTTTGAGACAAATGTGACCAAACGCCTCTTTCAGTACTTGGCATATGTTGGGTATAAAAAAACGTAATTTCAAACTGCGAATACGTGCACAGAACCAGAATTTAGCTCCAAAATATGGCTCAGGCCTCGAAATTGGGATATTTGGGATACTTTGAAAACAGGAGGGGAGTTTGTGCAAAATGTGACTCTCTGCCGATTTCAGTACTTAGTATATGTTGGGTATAAAAAGTCGTAATTTCAAACTGCGAATACGTGCAGAGAGCGTGAATTTGGCTCTAGAATATAGCTCAGGCCTCGAAATTGGGATGTTTGGGATATTTTGAAAACTGCAGGGGGAATTGGGACAACCCAGCAAACACAAATCATCTACACAACGTTCGCCTATCTCTTCCCATAGGTGTGGGAATGATTTGCATTGAGAATGGTGCAGGAGAGCCTTTGAGAAACTTTTACTCAAAAAATCCAAACACAAAGGTTTAATTATAAATTGTTTTTCTACAATTATTTTCTTCCAAATGTAAAACAAATAGTTTTTACATGTTTAAATATAAAATTTATGGTGTTTTTTTGTAAAATTCATTAATAAATTGTGAATGATATATATTGGCTGAGTGAAACCTTTAAAATCCATTTAGTTATAATATGAACAGAAAAAAAGAACAGAAAAAAGTTATAATATGAACAGAAAAATATGAACAGAACAATGAACAGTTATTATACAGAACTGTATAATATTATACAGAAAACAGTATAATATGAACAAAAAAAATATTGAAGATGCCATCTTCAATCTGGTGCCCCTAGGAATCACATGAGACAAGCCCATGACATTACTCTAACAAGAGAAATGTTGAACAAGAATACTTGCATAATAGACAAAACCCAAGATTCAAGAAGATTACAAATTCTTGAGGCAATTCACATAAGAATAGAGCGACCTACCATGAACACCCAAATCACGGAACTATTTACTCTACCCACCATGAGAGTAAGGACAAGACAAGAACATATCGATGCCAACACAGAAGACAATGTCCAACATAACAGGCCAATTATACTGGATTAATCTTTGTGTTTAGATAGGAGATGCCTCGTATGGGCCAATAAGCCTTCTGCAGCCCCTATGTTTATCCCTTATGTATCCCCCCCATGTTTTTCACCTTCATTGTATTATCACCTGACCTAATGCGGGTATAAAATCAACTAGTATTGTAAGATCTGTTCACTTGAGAATGAACCATGGTGGTTCGAAACGTCGTGCAAATTATACAAATAAGTGTAATACACTCTATAGTAAATCACTTCTTTTCTTCACCTTAAAAGTACCAAAATGAGTTTTGGAGAACTCCTATTTCAATTAAGCCCTGATGCTAAGAAAATAGTTAGAGGGATAGAAGCCCTAAACCAGAAAATAATAAATACAGAATATGCGGTCATATTCAATGAAACATGTTTGAAAGAAAACCTGCTGCCAGTATACACCAATATATATATATATAAATATATTAGTGTAATATATAAGAATGTAGTGTAATAGTATATATATTATATATATTATATATTATATATATATATATATATATATTTATATATAAATAATATATTTATATATAAATAATATATTTATATATAAATAATATATTTATATATAAATAATTTATATATAAATAATATATATATAAATAATATATATAAAAAATATATATATAATATATATATAAATAATATATATATAAATAATATATATATAAATAATATATATATATATATATATATATATAAATAATATATATATATATATAATATATATATATATATAAATAATATATATGCAGTCCCCGTGGTGTAGTGGTAAGACACTCGCCTGGCGTTCCGCGAGCGCTGTGTCATGGGTTCGTATCCTGGCCGGGGAGGATTTACTGGGCGCAATTCCTTAACTGTAGCCTCTGTTTAACGCAACAGTAAAATGTGTACTTGGATGAAAAAACGATTCTTCGCGGCAGGGGATCGTATTCCAGGGACCATAGGATTAAGGACCTGCCCGAAACGCTACGCGTAATAGTGGCTGTACAAGAATGTAACAACTCTTGTATATATCTCAAAAAAAAAAAATATATATATATATATATATATATATATATATATATATATATATATATAAAAATAATATATATATAAAAATAATATATATATATAAATAATATATATATGATAACCATCTTTGTAACCTATATGTAACTCCCTCTTTGTAACAAAGTTCAAATAAAGCAAATATATGTGTACATACAAAAGAATGGGGGTGGTAGAAGATAATATTAGTGTTTAGTGAGTGACCACAAGGTCTCCTCTGAATACTTTTTATTTTCTTCTCCGAGGCTATGGGTCCCCACATTGGCACCAGAGGTCTTCCTCACAAACTTTTTATATAATATATATATATAAATAATATATATATAAAGGTAAAACTAGCTAGTTATACGTAGATATATGATAACTAACCAACCCTACCAAACCTAACATATATATATATATATATATATATATATATATATATATATATATATATATATATATATATATATATATATATATATATATATATATATATATATATGCGGAAAATCCACAGAGAAATATGAAATGAGGTGAACGTTTCGGCTTTGTTAAAGCCTTTGTCAACACCAGACTGACTCAGTCTGGTGTTGACAAAGGCTTTAACAAAGCCGAAACGTTCACCTCATTTCATATTTCTCTGTGGATTTTCCGCATAAAATGATCAGTGTTTTGTGATCGTCAATTGCATATATATATATATATATATATATATATATATATATATATATATATATATATATATATATATATGGTAACTCGGATGGTAAATATATATATATATATATATATATATATATATAGGTTATATATAGGAATCTATATGTGTCTATATATAGACACATATAGATTCTTCTATATAGACATTAGCCATTTTCAGTATTCGTCATATCCAAGTCTGCTGTGTGATGCACATGTCTTCTTGCTTCACCACCCTGTAATGAAATATTGTTTGTTACTAATTGTTTTCAATAATACATTATTTTATTATATAATATTTAGTTTATTAATTAAAAACCGTTTCCATATTATAGAAAAAAAACTAAAACAAGAATCTATATAAAACTATAGAATAGAATAGAATAATAGAATAGAATCTATATAGAATCTATATATCATATATATATTTATAAAAATAAATATATATATATAAATATATATATATATATATATATATATATATATATATATATCTATATATATATATATATATTTATATATGTGTGTGTATATCACGAAAATAAACACGTGATTAAGAATGTGACAATGTCAGACCACGGAGGAAGAATGAAACCGGAATTTCCTTAAGTACTTTTATATATATATTCAATATATATGTATATAATATATATGTATTATATATGCACTGCACGTATTCGCAGTTTGAAATTACGACTTTTTATACCCAACATATACTAAGTACTGAAATCGGCAGAGAGTCACATTTTGCACAAACTCCCCTCCTGTTTTCAAAGTATCCCAAATATCCCAATTTCGAGGCCTGAGCCATATTTTGGAGCTAAATTCTGGTTCTGTGCACGTATTCGCAGTTTGAAATTACGTTTTTTTATACCCAACATATGCCAAGTACTGAAAGAGGCGTTTGGTCACATTTGTCTCAAACCTCCCTGCAGTTTTCAAAATATCCCTAACATCCCAATATCGAGGCCTGAGCCATATTTTGGAGCCAAATTCTGGCTCTCTGCACGTATTCGCAGTTTAAAATCACGACTTCTTTTTACCCAACATATGCAAAATACTGAAAGCGGCAATGAGTCACATTTTGCACAAACTCCTCTGCAGTTTTCAAAATATCCCAAACACCTCAATTTCGAGGCCGTAGCCATATTTTGAAGCCTAATTCAGGCTCTCTGCACGTATTCGCAGTTTGATATTACGACTTTTTATACCCAACATATGCCAAGTACTGAAAGCGGCGTTTGGTCACATTTGTCCCGAACCTCCCTCCAGTTTTCAAAATATCCCAAATATCCCAATTTCGAGGCCTGAGCCATATTTTGGAGCCAAATTCTGGCTCTCTGCACGTATTCGCAGTTTGATATTACGACTTTTTATACCCAACATATGCCAAGTACTGGACGCGGCAGTGAGTCACATTTTGCTCAAACTTCCCTTTAGTTTTTAAAATATCCCAAACATCCCAATTTCGTGGCCTGAGCCATATTGTGGAGCCAAATTCTGGCTCTATGCACGTATTCGCAGTTTAAAATCACGACTTTTTTTACCCAACCTATGCGAAGTACTGAAAGCGGCGTTTGGTCACATTTTGTACAAACTCCCTTGCTGTTTTCAAAATATCCCAAACATCCCAGTATTGAGGCCTGAGCCATATTTTGGAGCCAAATTCTGGCTCTCTACATGTATTCGCAGTGTGATATTAAGACTTTTTATACCCAACATATGCAAAGTACTGAAAGCGGCAATGAGTCACATTTTGCACAAACTCCCCTGCAGTTTTCAAAATATCCCAAACATCCCAATTTCGAGGCCTGAGCCTTATTTTGGAGCCAAATTCAGGCTCTCTGCACGTATTCGCAGTTTGATATTACGACTTTTTATACCCAACATATGCCAAGTACTGAAAGCAGCATTAGGTCACATTTGTCCCAAACCTCCCTGCAGTTTTCAAAATATCTCAAATATCCCAATTTCGAGGTCTGAGCCATATTTTGGAGCCAAATTCTGGCTCTCTGCACGTATTCGCAGTTTGAAATTACGTTTTTTTATACCCAACATATGCCAAGTACTGAAAGTGGCGTTTGGTCACATTTGTCCCAAACCTCCCTGTAGTTTTCAAAATATTCCAAATATCCCAATTTCGAGGCCTGAGCTATATTTTGGAGCCAAATTCTGGCTCTCTGCACGTATTCGCAGTTTGATATTACGACTTTTTATACCCAACATATGCCAAGTACTGATTGCGGCAGTGAGTCACATTTTGCATAAACTCCCCTGCAGTTTTCAAAATATCCCAAACATCCCAATTTCTTGGCCTGAGCCATATTTTGGAGCCAAATTCTGGCTCTCTGCACATATTCGCAGTTTGAACTTACGACTTTTTTATACCCAACATATGCAAAGTACTGAAAGCGGCGTTTGGTCACATTTGTCCCAAACCTTCCTGCAGTTTTCAAAATATCCCAAACATCCCAATATCGAGGCCTGAGCCATATTTTGGAGCCAAATTCAGGCTCTTCACGTATTCGGAGTTTGAAATTCCGACTTTTTATACCCAACATATGCCAAGTACTGAAAGCGGCGTTTGGTCATATTTGTCCCAAACCCCCCTGCAGTTTTCAAAATATCCCAAACATCCCAATTTCGCGGCCTGAGAAAAATTCTGGCTCTATGCACGTATTCGCAGTTTGATATTGTGACTTTTTTTTACCCAACAAATGCCAAGTACTGAAAGCGGCGTTTGGTCATATTTGTCCCAATCCCCCCTGCAGTTTTCAAAATATCCCAAACATCCCAATTTCGAGGCCTGAGCCAAATTCTGGAGCCAAATTCACGCTCTCTGCACGTATTCGCAGTTTGAAATTACGACTTTTTATACCCAACATATACTAAGTACTGAAATCGGCAGAGAGTCACATTTTGCACAAACTCCCCTCCTGTTTTCAAAGTATCCCAAATATCCCAATTTCGAGGCCTGAGCCATATTTTGGAGCTAAATTCTGGTTCTGTGCACGTATTCGCAGTTTGAAATTACGTCTTTTTATACCCAACATATGCCAAGTACTGAAAGAGGCGTTTGGTCACATTTGTCCCAAACCTCCCTGCAGTTTTCAAAATGTCCCAAATATCCCAATTTCGAGGCCTGAGCTATATTTTGGGGCCAAATTCTGGCTCTCTGCACGTATTCGTAGTTTGATATTACGACTTTTTATACCCAACATATGCCAAGTACTGAAAGCGGCAGTGAGTCATATTTTGCATAAACTCCCCTGCAATTTTCAAAATATCCCAAACATCCCAATATCGAGGCCTGAGCCATATTTTGGAGCCAAATTCTGGCTCTCTGCACGTATTCGCAGTTTAAAATCACGACTTTTTTTTACCCAACATATGCAAAGTACTGAAAGCGGCAATGAGTCACATTTTGCACAAACTCCCCTGCAGTTTTCAAAATATCCCAAACACCATAATTTCGAGGCCGTAGCCATATTTTGAAGCCTAATTCAGGCTCTCTGCACGTATTCGCAGTTTGATATTACGACTTTTTATACCCAACATATGCCAAGTACTGAAAGCGGCGTTTGGTCACATTTGTCCCAAACCGCCCTCCAGTTTTCAAAATATCCCAAATATCCCAATTTCGAGGCCTGAACCATATTGTGGAGCCAAATTCTGGCTCTATGCACGTATTCGCAGTTTGATATTACGACTTTTTATACCCAACATATGCCAAGTGCTGAAAGCGGCGTTTGGACACATTTGTCCCAATCCCCCCTGCAGTTTTCAAAATATCCCAAACATCACAATTTCGAGGCCTGAGCCATATTTTGGAGCCAAATTCAGGCTCTCTGCACGTATTCGCAGTTTGATATTACGACTTTTTATACCCAACATATGCCAAGTACTGAAAGCAGCGTTAGGTCACATTTGTCCCAAACCTCCCTGCAGTTTTCAAAATATCTCAAATATCCCAATTTCGAGTTCTGAGCCATATTTTGGAGCCAAATTCTGGCTCTCTGCACGTATTCGCAGTTTGAAATTACGTCTCTTTATACCCAACATATGCCAAGTACTGAATGTGGCGTTTGGTCACATTTGTCCCAAACCTCCCTGCAGTTTTCAAAATATTCCAAATATCCCAATTTCGAGGCCTGAGCTATATTTTGGAGCCAAATTCTGGCTCTCTGCACGTATTCGCAGTTTGATATTACGACTTTTTATACCCAACATATGCCAAGTACTGATAGCGGCAGTGAGTCACATTTTGCATAAACTCCCCTGCAGTTTTCAAAATATCCCAAACATCCCAATTTCGTGGCCTGAGCCATATTTTGGTGCCAAATTCTGGTCTCTGCACATATTCGCAGTTTGAACTTACGACTTTTTTATACCCAACATATGCGAAGTACTGAAAGCGGCGTTTGGTCACATTTGTCCCAAACCTTCCTGCAGTTTTCAAAATATCCCAAACTTCCCAATATCGAGGCCTGAGCCATATTTTGGAGCCAAATTCAGGCTCTATGCACGTATTCGCAGTTTGATATTACGACTTTTTATACCCAACATATGCCAAGACCTGAAAGCGGCAGTTAGTCACATTTTGCACAAACTCCCTGCAGTTTTCGAAATATCCCAGTTTCGAGGCCTGAGCCATATTTTGGAGCTAAATTCTGGCTCACTGCACGTTTTCGCAGTTTGAAATTCCGACTTTTTATACCCAACATATGCCAAGTACTGAAAACGGCGTTAGGTCACATTTGTCCCAAACCTCCCTGCAGTTTTCAAAATATCTCAAATATCCCAATTTCGAGGTCTGAGCCATATTTTGGGTCCAAATTCTGGCTCTCTGCACGTATTCGCAGTTTGAAATTAAGTCTTTTTATACCCAACATATGCCAAGTACTGAAAGTGGCGTTTTGTCACATTTGTACCAAACCTCCCTGTAGTTTTCAAAATATTCCAAATATCCCAATTTCGAGGCCTGAGCTATATTTTGGAGCCAAATTCTGGCTCTCTGCACGTATTCGCAGTTTGATATTACGACTTTTTATACCCAACATATGCCAAGTACTGGACGCGGCAGTGAGTCACATTTTGCACAAACTCCCCTGCAGTTTTCAAAATAACCCAAACTTACCAATTTCGAGGCCTGAGCCATATTTTGGAGCCAAATTCTGGCTCTCTGCACGTATTCGCTGTTTGAAATTACGACTTTTTATACCCAACATATGCCAAGTCCTGAAAGGGGCAGTGAGTCACATTTTGCACAAACTCCCCAGCAGTTTTCGAAATATCCCAAATATCCCAATTTCGAGGCCTGAGCCATATTTTGGAGCCAAATTCTGGCTCTCTGCACGTTTTCGCAGTTTGAAATTGCGACTTTTTTATACCAAACATATGCCAAGTACTGAAAGCGGCGTTTGGTCACATTTGTCCCTAACCTCCCTGCAGTTTTCTAAATATCCCAAATATCCCAATTTCGAGGCCTGAGCCATGTTTTGGAGCCAAATTCTGGCTCTCTGCACGTATTCCCAGTTTGAAATTACGACTTTTTTATACCCAACATATGCCAAGTGCTGAAAGCGGCGTTTGGACACATTTCTCCCAATCCCCCCTGCAGTTCTCAAAATATCGCAAACATCCCAATTTCGAGGCCTGAACCATATTTTGGAGCCAAATTCTGGCTCTATGCACGTATTCGCAGTTTGAAATTACGACTTTTTATACCCAACATATGCCAAGTCCTGAAAGCGGCAGTGAGTCACATTTGGCACAAACTCCTTTGCAGTTTTCAAAATTTCCCAAATATCCCAATTTCGAGGCCTGAGCCATATTATGGAGCAAAATTCTGGCTCTCTGCACGTATTCGAAGTTTGAAATTGCAACTTTTTTATACCCAACATATGCCAAGTGCTGAAAGCGGCGCTTGGACACATTTGTCCCAATCCCCCCTGCAGTTTTCAAAATATCCCAAACATCCCATTTTCGAGGCCTGAGCCATATTTTGGATCCAAATTCTGGCTCTATGCATGTATTCGCAGTTTGATATTAAAACTTTTTAAACCCAACATATGCCAAGTACTGAAAGCGGCGTTTGGTCATATTTGTCCCAAACCCCCCTGCATTTTCAAAATATCCCAAACATCCCAATTTCGAGGCCTGAGACAAATTCTGGCTCTATGCACGTATTCGCAGTTTGAAATTGCGACTTTTTTATACCCAACAAATGCCAAGTACTGAAAGCGGCGTTTGGTCACATTTGTCCCAATCCAACCTGCAGTTTTCAAAATATCCCAAACATCCCAATTTCGAGGCCTGAGCCAAATTCTGGAGCCAAATTCACGCTCTCTGCACGTATTCGCAGTTTGAAATTACGACTTTTTATACCCAACATATACTAAGTACTGAAATCGGCAGAGAGTCACATTTTGCACAAACTCCCCTCCTGTTTTCAAAGTATCCCAAATATCCCAATTTCGAGGCCTGAGCCATATTTTGGAGCTAAATTCTGGCTCACTGCACGTTTTCGCAGTTTGAAATTCCGACTTTTTATACCCAACATATGCCAAGTACTGAAAGCGGCGTTAGGTCACATTTGTCCCAAACCTCCCTGCAGTTTTCAAAATATCTCAAATATCCCAATTTCGAGGTCTGAGCCATATTTTGGATCCAAATTCTGGCTCTCTGCACGTATTCGCAGTTTGAAATTAAGTCTTTTTATACCCAACATATGCCAAGTACTGAAAGTGGCGTTTGGTCACATTTGTCCCAAACCTCCCTGTAGTTTTCAAAATATTCCAAATATCCCAATTTCGAGGCCTGAGCTATATTTTGGAGCCAAATTCTGGCTCTCTGCACGTATTCGCAGTTTGATATTACGACTTTTTATACCCAACATATGCCAAGTACTGGACGGGGCAGTGAGTCACATTTTGCACAAACTCCCCTGCAGTTTTCAAAATAACCCAAACTTACCAATTTCGAGGCCTGAGCCATATTTTGGAGCCAAATTCTGGCTCTCTGCACGTATTCGCTGTTTGAAATTACGACTTTTTATACCCAACATATGCCAAGTCCTGAAAGGGGCAGTGAGTCACATTTTGCACAAACTCCCCAGCAGTTTTCGAAATATCCCAAATATCCCAATTTCGAGGCCTGAGCCATATTTTGGAGCCAAATTCTGGCTCTCTGCACGTTTTCGCAGTTTGAAATTGCGACTTTTTTATACCAAACATATGCCAAGTACTGAAAGCGGCGTTTGGTCACATTTGTCCCAAACCCCCCTGCAGTTTTCAAAATATCCCAAACATCCCAATTTCGAGGCCTGAGCCATATTTTGGAGCCAAATTCTGGCTCTCTGCACGTATTCGCAGTTTGAAATTACGACTTTTTATACCCAACATATGCCAAGTACTGAAAGCGGCGTGAGTCACATTTTGCATGAACTCCCCTGCAGTTTTCAAAATATCCCAAACATCCCAATTTTGAGGCCTGAGCCATATTTTGGAGACAAATTCTGGCTCTCTGCACGTATTCGCAGTTGAAAATTACGACTTTTTTTTACCCAACATATGCGAAGTACTGAAAGCGGCAATGAGTCACATTTTGCACAAACTCCCCTGCAGTTTTCAAAATATCCCAAACACCCCAATTTCGAGGCCTGAGCCATATTTTGGAGCCAAATTCTGGCTCTCTGCACGTATTCGCAGTTTGATATTACGACTTTTTATACCCAACATATGCCAAGTACTGAAAGCGGCGTTTGGTCACATTTGTCCCAAACCTCCCTGCAGTTTTCAAAATATCCCAAATATCCCAATTTCGAGGCCTGAGCCATATTTTGGAGCCAAATTCTGGCTCTCTGCACGTATTCGCAGTTTGAAATTACGACTTTTTATACCCAACATATGCCAAGTACTGAAAGCGGCGTTTGGTCACATTTGTCCCAAACCCCCCTGCAGTTTTCAAAATATCCCAAACATCCCAATTTCGAGGCCTGAGCCATATTTTGGGAGCCAAATTCTGGCTCTCTGCACGTATTCGCAGTTTGAAATTACGACTTTTTATACCCAACATATGCCAAGTACTGAAAGCGGCAGAGAGTCACATTTTGCACAAACTCCCCTCCTGTTTTCAAAATATCCCAAATATCCCAATTTCGAGGCCTGAGCCATATTTTGGAGCCAAATTCTGGCTCTCTGCACGTTTTCGCAGTTTGAAATTCCGACTTTTTATACCCAACATATGCCAAGTACTGAAAGCGGCGTTAGGTCACATTTGTCCCAAACCTCCCTGCAGTTTTCAAAATATCTCAAATATCCCAATTTCGAGGCCTGAGCCATATTTTGGAGCCAAATTCTGGCTCTCTGCACGTATTCGCAGTTTGATATTACGACTTTTTATACCCAACATATGCCAAGTACTGAAAGCGGCGTTTGGTCACATTAATCCCAAACCTCCCTCCAGTTTTCAAAATATCCCAAATATCCCAATTTCGAGGCCTGAGCCATATTTTGGAGCCAAATTCTGGCTCTCTGCACGTATTCGCAGTTTGATATTACGACTTTTTATACCGAACATATGCCAAGTCCTGAAAGCGGCAGTGAGTCACATTTTGCACAAACTCCCCTGCAGTTTTCAAAATATCCCAAACTTACCAATTTCGAGGCCTGAGCCATATTTTGGAGCCAAATTCTGGCTCTCTGCACGTATTTGCAGTTTGAAATTACGACTTTTTATACCCAACATATGCCAAGTCCTGAAAGCGGCAGTGAGTCACATTTTGCACAAACTCCCCAGCAGTTTTCAAAATATCCCAAATATCCCAATTTCGAGGCCTGAGCCATATTTTGGAGCCAAATTCTGGCTCTCTGCACGTATTCGCAGTTTGAAATTGCAACTTTTTATACCCAACATATGCCAAGTGCTGAAAGCGGCGCTTGGACACATTTGTCCCAATCCCCCCTGCAGTTTTCAAAATATCCCAAACATCCCATTTTCGAGGCCTGAGCCATATTTTGGATCCAAATTCTGGCTCTATGCATGTATTCGCAGTTTGATATTACGACTTTTTATACCCAACATATGCCAAGTACTGAAAGCGGCAGTGAGTCATATTTTGCATGAACTCCCCTTCAATTTTCAAAATATCCCTAACATCCCAATATCGAGGCCTGAGCCATATTTTGGAGCCAAATTCTGGCTCTCTGCACGTATTCACAGTTTAAAATCACGACTTTTTTTTACCCAACATATGCAAAGTACTGAAAGCGGCAATGAGTCACATTTTGCACAAACTCCCCTGCAGTTTTCAAAATATCCCAAACACCCCAATTTCGAGGCCGTAGCCATATTTTGAAGCCTAATTCAGGCTCTCTGCACGTATTCGCAGTTTGATATTACGACTTTTTATACCCAACATATGCCAAGTACTGAAAGCGGCGTTTGGTCACATTTGTCCCAAACCGCCCTCCAGTTTTCAAAATATCCCAAATATCCCAATTTCGAGGCCTGAACCATATTGTGGAGCCAAATTCTGGCTCTATGCACGTATTCGCAGTTTGATATTACGACTTTTTATACCCAACATATGCCAAGTGCTGAAAGCGGCGTTTGGACACATTTGTCCCAATCCCCCCTGCAGTTTTCAAAATATCCCAAACATCACAATTTCGAGGCCTGAGCCATATTTTGGAGCCAAATTCAGGCTCTCTGCACGTATTCGCAGTTTGATATTACGACTTTTTATACCCAACATATGCCAAGTACTGAAAGCAGCGTTAGGTCACATTTGTCCCAAACCTCCCTGCAGTTTTCAAAATATCTCAAATATCCCAATTCCGAGTTCTGAGCCATATTTTGGAGCCAAATTCTGGCTCTCTGCACGTATTCGCAGTTTGAAATTACGTCTTTTTATACCCAACATATGCCAAGTACTGAATGTGGCGTTTGGTCACATTTGTCCCAAACCTCCCTGCAGTTTTCAAAATATTCCAAATATCCCAATTTCGAGGCCTGAGCTATATTTTGGAGCCAAATTCTGGCTCTCTGCACGTATTCGCAGTTTGATATTACGACTTTTTATACCCAACATATGCCAAGTACTGATAGCGGCAGTGAGTCACATTTTGCATAAACTCCCCTGCAGTTTTCAAAATATCCCAAACATCCCAATTTCGTGGCCTGAGCCATATTTTTGTGCCAAATTCTGGTCTCTGCACATATTCGCAGTTTGAACTTACGACTTTTTTATACCCAACATATGCGAAGTACTGAAAGCGGCGTTTGGTCACATTTGTCCCAAACCTTCCTGCAGTTTTCAAAATATCCCAAACATCCCAATATCGAGGCCTGAGCCATATTTTGGAGCCAAATTCAGGCTCTATGCACGTATTCGCAGTTTGATATTACGACTTTTTATACCCAACATATGCCAAGACCTGAAAGCGGCAGTTAGTCACATTTTGCACAAACTCCCTGCAGTTTTCGAAATATCCCAGTTTCGAGGCCTGAGCCATATTTTGGAGCTAAATTCTGGCTCACTGCACGTTTTCGCAGTTTGAAATTCCGACTTTTTATACCCAACATATGCCAAGTACTGAAAGCGGCGTTAGGTCACATTTGTCCCAAACCTCCCTGCAGTTTTCAAAATATCTCAAATATCCCAATTTCGAGGTCTGAGCCATATTTTGGGTCCAAATTCTGGCTCTCTGCACGTATTCGCAGTTTG
>NW_025562051.1:0-39720 GCF_020424385.1 Procambarus clarkii | reverse complement strand
CCTTTCACTTGTACTAATACATAGCATTTTTAACGGATTGGTCGATTTAAAAAAAACTGAAAACTATAAAACTTTATTAAAAGCCAATTAACGATCCCAGAAAATCACGGATAATCCGGACACATTTTTACTGGGGGGTATGGGGCCCACCCCCATACATTGTTTCGTCAGGGGTGAGTAATTATGATCGGTACTTAATCACCAGTAATGAGGCTATTGGACAATTTGTCAGATTAAAGTGTGTTCTGTGGTGATCAATCAGGAGAACACGGGTGATAACATGAAGAACTTCAAAAAGAACAGATACATACGTATAATATATATATATATATATATATATATATATATTATATATATATATATTATATATATATATATATATATATATATAAACATCCAATTAAATTAATATAAACCTCAAACTTGCTATCAATCTAACCCTCCACTTAAAACCCAACTCAAACCAGCACTTAAGTTTAAGAGAGCCGTCTGCCATTCACGAACTTCCTGGGACCTCGTATCTGAGGATGAGACGTCGCAAATTTATTGAATAAGTTCGCCCATTCCAGAAGAGACCGGGCCACTCTTGGACAGTGCCTCTTGGATAGTGCCTCTTGGACAGTGCCTCTTGGACAGTGCCTCTTGGACAGTGCCTCTTGGACAGTGCCTCTTTGACAGTGCCTCCTGGACAGTGCCTCTTGGACAGTGCCTCCTGGACAGTGCCTCTTGGACAGTGCCTCATGGACAGTGCCTCCTGGACAGTGCCTCTTGGACAGTGCCTCTTTGACAGTGCCTCCTGGACAGTGCCTCTTGGACAGTGCCTCTTGGACAGTGCCTCCTGAACAGTGCCTCTTGGACAGTGCCTCTTGGACAGAGTACCTTCAAGAGAGTGCCTCCAAGAGGGAGAAAGTGGAAAGAGAAAATCCTATACTGCTTTTATTTCCTCAAGTGAATCTCCCTACCAGCTTCATGTTTCCAGTACCCGCCTGGAAGACCTGGTTCTTCCAGGCCGCCTGCGTGGGGAACATCTTTATTTTCAACAGACAAATTGTCCCTAGATGACACAAAGATTTTTCCCCATCTCTTGATAGCTAATCCACTCACTCGTATTCCTGAATTCTTCCCCGCACCCCCCCCCCCGACCACCCTAGATGATTGCTGCACTTAAGATTTCCCCGCCCCTCGCTCAGTAGGTTTTAAATTTCCCTGCCACTCGGTCCGTATATATAAAATTTCCCTGCCACTCGGTCCGTAAATATAAAATTTCCCTGCCACTCGGTCCGTAAATATAAAATTTCTCTGCCACTCGGTTCGTATATATAAAATTTCCCTGCCACTCGGTCCGTAAATATAAAATTTCCCTGCCACTCGGTCCGTAAATATAAAAATTCCCTGCCACTCGGTCCGTATATATAAAATTTTCCCTGCCACTCGGTCCGTAAATATAAAATATCCCTGCCACTCGGTCCGTAAATATAAAATTTCCCTGCCACTCGGTCCGTAAATATAAAATTTCCCTGCCACTCGGTCCGTAAATATAAAATTTCCCTGCCACTCGGTCCGTAAATATAAAATTTCCCTGCCACTCGGTCCGTATATACAAAATTTCCCTGCCACTCGTCACGTAAGATTTTTTTTATCTCTCCGTAAGTTTGAATGTCAATTGTTCCCCCCCCCCCTGCCACTCCCTGCAGTCTTCCCCTGCCCGTTCATCCCCAGTTTCCCCTGCTCTTCCTTCCCAGCCCCAAGTTTCCCCTGCTCCTCCTACAAACCCTCCCCGCCTCTCCACATTTTTTCATCCTAAGGAACAGCACTCAATCTTCCCCCACCAGCCACAACAATCTCCCTCCCTCCTCCGTGTCAAGAGAGCAGGGAAGAAAGGAGGAAGAAAAGAGAAGGGAGGAAAGAGAAGGAGAGGGAAGGAACACACAGCACACACACACACCTAGATATACACATATACAATATACTATACACAAATACACACGCTCTGTCCTCCCCCCCCCCTCCCCAGGTGTATTTTATAAACAAAAAGTTTGCAAACTTTCCATGTGTGGCACAAACTGCAAAAACACACACACACACACACACACACACACAACACACACACACACACACACACACACACACACACACATACGCACATACACAGCTGAAGGAATGGTCGAACAAATGGTTGTTAGAGTTTAACCCAACCAAATGTAATGTAATGAAGATAGGTGTAGGGAGCAGGAGGCCAGATACAAGGTATCATCTGGGAGAGGAAATTCTTCAGGAGTCAGAGAAGGAAAAAGACTTGGGGGTTGATATCACGCCAGACCTGTCTCCTGCAGCACATGTCAAGCGGATAACATCAGCGGCATATGCCAGGCTGGCCAACATACGAACGGCATTCAGAAACTTGTGTAAAGAATCATTCAGAACTTTGTATACCACATATGTCAGGCCAATCCTGGAGTATGCAGCCCCAGCATGGAGTCCATATCTAGTCAAGGATAAGACTAAACTGGAAAAGGTTCAAAGGTTTGCCACCAGACTAGTACCCGAGCTGAGAGGTATGAGCTACGAGGAGAGACTACGGGAATTAAACCTCACTTCGCTGGAAGACAGAAGAGTTAGGGGGGACATGATCACCACATTCAAGATTCTGAAGGGGATTGATAGGGTAGATAAAGACAGTCTATTTAACACAAGGGGAACACGCACAAGGGGACACAGGTGGAAACTGAGTGCCCAAATGAGCCACAGAGATATTAGAAAGAACTTTTTTAGTGCCAGAGTGGTTGACAAATGGAATGCATTAGGAAGTGATGTGGTGGAGGCTGACTCCATACACAGTTTCAAGTGTAGATATGACAGAGCCCGATAGGCTCATGAATCTGTACACCTGTTGATTGACGGTTGAGAGGCGGGACCAAAGAGCCAGAGCTCAACCCCCGCAAACACAACTAGGTGAGTACACACACACATCCTCAGCCCTGAAACTGAGCTAAAAATAATCAAGTACATTCTCGTTGATTAAATAGAAAGCAAAGCAAGATCTTAGCTCCTGTCCCCCCGACCCAGACTTAGGGAAAATACCGATATTCTCAGACTCATTTCATTCATCTTTTTCCCCTAAACGAATCTTTGATATCATCTGTCTATCGGTAAGCGTAGAAGTGTCTCGTATCAGTCAACTGTGTTATGGGTCTTGGCTGGTAGACAGAAGCTGGGATTATCGCCCTTATCGCATCAATGTGTATGAGATTTTCATCGAAACTTTTCAAATCAAGTTTGTCATGAAGTATAGGAGCAAATTCCATTCGAAAATAGCAAAACAAAAAGTTTTACTATGAATCTAAAGGAGAAAATAATGCAAAATGTCAAGATAAAATGTGGTACACACACACGCGCGTGCGCACACACGTACACACACACACACGTACACACACACACACGTACACACACACACACACACACACATACACACACACACACGTACACACACACACACGTGTGTGTGTGTACCATGCAAGCTGATGGAGAAGATTGTGCGAAAAAAACTAGTGGAGCATCTGGAGCGAAGGAACTTTGTAACACAGCATCAACATGGGTTCAGGGATGGCAGGTCCTGCCTCACAGGGTTACTTGAATTCTACGACCAGGCAACAAAAATAAGGCAAGAAAGAGAAGGGTGGGCAGACTGCATATTTTTGGATTGTCAGAAAGCCTTTGATACAGTGCCACACAAGAGGCTAGTGCGAAAGTTGGAGATGCAGGCTGGAGTGAGAGGGAAGGTACTCCGGTGGATAGAGGAATACCTAAGCAACAGGAGACAACGAGTCTGTGTGAGGGGTGAGGTCTCAGATTGGCGAGACGTCACAAGTGGAGTCCCGCAGGGGTCAGTCCTTGGACCTATACTGTTTCTGGTATATGTAAATGATCTCCCAGAGGGTATAGATTCGTTCCTCTCAATGTTGCCGACGATGCAAAAATTATGAGGAGGATTGAAACAGAGGATGATAGTAGGAGGCTACAAGATGACCTGGATAGACTGAGTGAATGGTCCAACAAATGGCTGTTGAAGTTCAACCCGAGTAAATGCAAAGTAATGAAACTAGGCAGTGGAAACAGGAGGCCAGGCACAGGATACAGAATAGGAGATGAAGTACTTAATGAAACAGACAGAGAGAAAGATCTAGGAGTTGATATCACACCAAACCTGTCTCCTGAAGCCCACATAAAGAGAATAACGTCTGCGGCATATGCGAGGCTGGCTAACATCAGAACGGCGTTCAGGAACCTGTGTAAGGAATCATTCAGAATCTTGTACACCACATATGTAAGACCAATCCTGGAGTATGCGGCCCCAGCATGGAGCCCGTACCTTGTCAAGCACAAGACGAAGCTGGAAAAAGTCCAAAGGTATGCTACTAGACTAGTCCCAGAACTAAGAGGCATGAGTTATGAGGAAAGGCTGCGGGAAATGCACCTCACGACACTGGAAGACAGAAGAGTAAGGGGGGACATGATCACAACCTACAAAATCCTCAGGGGAATCGACCGGGTAAACAAGGACGAACTTTTCAACACTGGTGGGACGCGAACAAGGGGACACAGGTGGAAGCTGAGTACCCAAATGAGCCACAGAGACGTTAGAAAGAACTTTTTCAGTGTCAGAGTAGTTAGCAAATGGAATGCATTAGGAAGTGATGTGGTGGAGGCTGACTCCATTCACAGTTTCAAATGTAGATATGATAGAGCCCAATAGGCTCAGGAATCTGTACACCAGTTGATTGACGGTTGAGAGGCGGGACCAAAGAGCCAGAGCTCAACCCCCGCAAGCACAATTAGGTGAGCAATTAGGTGAGCACACGTACACACACGTACACACACACACACGTACACACACACACACGTACACACACACACAGCTCTGACCAAAGAACCGAAGTTCAATCCCGCAAGCACAATTACGTGAGCAGACACGCACAAACTTACATAGAAAAGGACAGAAAAATAACTGAATAATACATCACATCTCCCAAATTCTCGACTTTGTACACAACATATGTCAGACCAATTCAGGAAAATGCATCGCTAGCTTGGAGACCTTATCTCGTTGAACACAAAAATAAAGGAGATAATCCAAACCTATTGAACTACCAAAGTCCCAGAACTGAGAAGCACGAGTTAAAATAAATAGAACAGAGAGACATGATTACCACATACAAGATTAAATAGATGAAATAAACTGGAATCACATCCCCCCTCACCAAATCCTCTTTAAACAACACCAGACTAAGAAAAGAACGTCGAATTCTCCTTTCAAGCATATTTTGAATCCATTACTTTCTTAATTAAAACTTGCTTAAACCCCTCTATGGAAGATGCAGTTGATGAACTATTAAAGAAATATATTGAGAAGTCTTGAAAAACAATTTTTTTTTGTTTCTAAGTCGAGTGTTGATAGTTGGGGACGACTTTAATAGTTGAACGCAATTTGATAGTTAATTGTTATTATTATTTTTGGAGAAATTGCTGTAAGAGATGAGGATAGACAGTGTCTTGATAGACAGTGTGTTGATAGACAGTGTCTTGATAGACAGTGTGTTGATAGACAGTGTGTTGATAGACAGTGTCTTGATAGACAGTGTCTTGATAGTGTCTTGATAGATAGTGTCTTGATAGATAGTGTCTTGATAGATAGTGTCTTGATAGATAGTGTCTTGATAGACAGTACCTTGATAGACAGTGACTTGATAGACAGTATCTTGATTGACAGTACCTTGATAGACAGTGACTTGATAGACAGTATCTTGATAGACAGTCTCTTGATAGACAGTGTCTTGATAGACAGTGTCTTGATACACAGTCTCTTGATAGACAATGTCTTGATAGACAGTCCCTTGATAGACAGTCTCTTGATAGACAATCTCTTGATACAGTCTCTTGATAGACAGTCTCTTGATAGACTGATAATAAATTTCCTCCTACAACAGAAAAAATACATTATACATTGTATAAAATTAATACATTACCAAAGACGAGCCTGGACAAATACACTAGAGACACCCTCCCCCCGGGGCCCGGTCTCTTCATTAGCCACAACGTTCAAAATAAAGGGTACTAAGTAATCATCAAAGATAAGGTTTCCCCCAACCCTCTCAACCCACCTAACCTAACCAACTCACTCATAGAAAACGTGGATATTTAGTCGCCAATGTTTATCATAGTACCCCATATTTTGTACGTTGTAGACCAGGGGCCAGATTCACGAAGCAGTTACGCAAGCACTTACGAACCTGGGGCCAGATTCACGAAGCAGTTAAGCAAGCACTTACGAACCTGGGGCCAGATTCACGAAGCAGTTACGCAAGCACTTACGAACCTGGGGCCAGATTCACGAAGCAGTTACGCAAGCACTTACGAACCTGGGGCCAGATTCACGAAGCAGTTAAGCAAGCACTTACGAACCTGGGGCCAGATTCACGAAGCAGTTACGCAAGCACTTACGAACCTGGGGCCAGATTCACGAAGCAGTTACGCAAGCACTTACGAACCTGGGGCCAGATTCACGAAGCACTTACGCAAACACTTACGAACCTGCACATCTTTTCTCAATCTTTGGCGGCTTTGTTTACAATTATTAAACAGTTAATGAGCTCCGAAGCACCAGGAGGCTGTTTATAACAATAACAACAGTTGATTGGCAAGTTTTCATGCTTGTAAACTGTTTAATAAATGTAACCAAAGCCGTCAAAGGTTGAGGAAAGATGGACACGTTCGTAAGTGCTTGCGTAACTGCTTCGTGAATCTGGCCCCAGGTTCGTAAGTGCTTGCGTAACTGCTTCGTGAATCTAGCCCCAGGTTCGTAAGTGCTTGCGTAACTGCTTCGTGAATCTAGCCCCAGGTTCGCAAGTGCTTGCGTAACTGCTTCGTGAATCTGGCCCCAGGTTCGTAAGTGCTTGCGTAACTGCTTCGTGAATCTGGCCCCAGGTTCGTAAGTGCTTGCGCAACTGCTTCGTGAATCTTGCAAATGAACGTGCAACAAAAGACGTATTACTAGAGAGCTGTTACTCCCACTGTTGTGTGGGCGACACTGTTATCAAGCCGTAGGGGATCCACTCACCTATGATGGCTGGTCAGACGCATTCTATCCAAAATTGCTGCCATTTATATCAACTATTGTTGAACCAACAGAAAAAAAATAATACCTAGCCAAGCCTACGCCTAAGGTATATTAGGCCTAATTCGCGCCATCTTTAGGCCTAGTTTAATCCGGTTTGCTGTACAAGGCCTACAAAAGTTTTGGGTTTAGATTTGGTTTTTGAATTCGTGTCTTCTATAAAATAGTACAAAATAACTTCTGTTTGAGTTATCTTGAGGTTATCTTGAGATGATTTCGGGGCTTTAGTGTCCCCGCGGCCCGGTCCTCGACCAGGCCTCCACCTCCAGGAAGCAGCCCGTGACAGCTGACTAACTCCCAGGTACCTATTTACTGCTAGGTAACAGGGGCATTCAGGGTGAAAGAAACTTTGCCCATTTGTTTCTGCCTCGTGCGGGAATCGAACCCGCGCCACAGAATTACGAGTCCTGCGCGCTATCCACCAGGCTACGAGGCCCCATATGGGTACAAAGGTTCATTTTCGTACGTTCGAATAGTTGCTATAATAACTATAATTTCTGATGGAAATTATAGGTTCTGTCAGTCAACCTGTTCCTGTCAGGTTGACTGACAGGAACACTGATCCTGTTTACCAGGAGTGGAGAAAATGATCTATTATATTATGAGTCGAGACAGTGATGGCTTGTGAGTTCCAAATGACAAAAATATGGTAATGCGTTGACACCGTTGGCTATTTGATGATTGTTGCTCACTTTTACCCTTCTGTTGTTTTCTCCTCTGTTGATTTATCCCCTCTGTTGCTTTCCCCTTTCACTGTTGTTTCATTCTCTCGCTTTTGCTTCCTGCTTTTACTGTTGTTTCGCACTCTGTTGCTCCTCTCTCTATCTGTTGCTTCATCCTCTCTTCTGTTATTTCCTCCTTTCTTTGTTATTTCCCTCCCATCTGTTGCCTGCCCTTCTCCATCTGTTTCTTTGCCTCTCTGTTCCTTCTCCTTTATCCCACACCCAGAATGACGAAGAAAATGTCACAGTGTTGTTAATTACCCTCTCTCTCTCTCTCTGTCTCTCTGTCTGTCTCTCTCTCTCTCTCTCTCTCTCTCTCTCTCTCTCTCTCTCTCTCTCTCTCTCTCTCTCTCTCCCTCTCTCTCTCTCTCTCTCTCTCTCTCTCTCTCCCTCTCTCTTTCCTCATTCGTCGCCCTCTACATTATCACTCTCCCTCAATTAATTATCCCACTCTCCCTCCGTCTTTCATTCCGTCATCCTGCAAATAATTACATTCCTCTCACTTCCTCATTTACTCCTCACATCTCCCAGGGCGGGCAGAAAGTGAGTATTTTCCCCAGTGACGCATTCTACGATATCTTAATTGTTTTTTCATAAAATGCATACTTCCCTCCCCCCCTCTCTCTCTCTCTCTCTCTCTCTCTCTCTCTCTCTCTCTCTCTCTCTCTCTCTCTCTCTCTCTCTCTCTCTCTCTCCTTCTTTTCATCAACAGCAAAAGGTGCACAGAGGCAGGTAAATAATGAATTAAAACTTGATTGCAGACCCTTCAATCGCTGTTTTTCATATAAGCACTTACAACGCATTAGAGGGAACTTTTGGGCACATATATATATATATATATATATATATATATATATATATATATATATATATATATATATATATATATATATATATATATAGAGAGAGAGAGAGAGAGAGAGAGAGACAGAGAGAGAGACAGAGAGAGAGATGTTTAATATTCTCTCCCACTAAACAGACTAGAAAGAACAATTATCAATACTCATGGCCCCGGTTCGATTCAAACAATATACTGCTAGCTAAGGACCTCTAACACACATACCTTGCAACATCAAACCAATACTCAATACTGAGATGGAAAACCCATGCTCTACGACACCTCGGCCCAGCAATATCATCACTAGACATAGCTCCAGTGTCGCAAGAATATCTACTCCTTCCTCTTCATATTTTACGACCGAAGGTGTAGTAGAAGTGCGGACTTCAAGACAGGAGAATTTGGGTTCATGTTTGTGGAGTCTAGGGATGTTGTGGTCATTTCTCCAGCTCTAGGTTCAATATCCTGGTTATATCCTCAGGATATAACCCTTCGGCAGTGTTTGTCTGTAGGTGAACGATATATCCATTTGGTCTACCCAAGGTGCTGAATCTAGTTCACTAAATATGCCTTTACTGCCCCCAAAACAATTAAATCCTACCAAATCCTACCAAAAACAATCCCTTCTCCCCCTCAAAGAAAAAAATAATCCCACGCTTTTGACAGATGCGGAAGTGGCCACTATAGAGAATTTGTCTTTATATAGCTCAAGACAAAATAATAATATACTTTGATCGCCAGAGGCCATGGGGCCCTCACAATATCAAGAGGGCCATAGGGTCCTCATAAGAAGACCATGGGGCCCTCACAACAAGACCAGGGGGCCCTCACAACAAGACCATGGGGCCCTCACAACAAGACCAGGGGGCCCTCACAACAAGACCAGGGGGCCCTCACAACAAGACCAGGGGCCCCTCACAACAAGACCAGGGGGCCCTCACAATACCAATTTCAGAGGAAGCTAACCGGTATCAAACTAAGACTTCAGACTTTCCATGCGAGGCCTGCACTGGACTATGCAGCACTTGCCTGGAACGCATCGCAAAACACAAACAAATAAAGACAATCGAAATATTTGTCACAACACAACTTTCTAGTGATCGCCTTATTCAGTTGTCTTCACCTTTTCACAACCGTTCTCGCACTTTCTTATAGTCAATATTGACTTATTAAATACGTGCATATGTAACATACTAATTTATTGTGAATATTTTAGTTTACCTTGAAAAGCTTCATAGAAAACACCGACCTTACCTAACCTTCTTAGTATGTTAAGATAAGCATCTTATTGCTTCGTAATTACAATGATTACTTAACCTATACTGAGGGGGATACGAACCCGGCCGGGTTCCCTATCCAAAGGTCTCCAATACCAGAACATCTCACGATAAAAAACAATATTATGAAATATTCTCTAAAGAAACAAAGGGCCTCCAGGAATAGTTAAACATTTTGTGTTGATATATTCCTAAACAGATCTATCCTCACCATTTCCTAATTGGAACAATTTTAAATCTTCTTAAAAATATATATAATGCCCTTCTCAAAATCATTAATAATTTTAAATATATATATCATTGTCAGAACAATAAAGAGAGATTCAAGAATGAAATTAGAGCTGGAATTAGAATTAGTGGTTCTCAAGTGATGTGAAGAACCAATATTGGAACCCTAATGTACTATTTGAAATAGTACCAACCACTTGGACTCGACGGTAGAGCGACGGTCTCGCATCATGCAGGTCGGCGTTCAATCCCCCGACCGTCCACAAGTGGTTGGCCACCATTCCTTTCCCTCCGTCCCATCCCAAATCCTTATCCTGACCCCTTCCCAGTGCTATACAGTCGTAATGGCTTGGTGCTTTCTCCTATTCCCCCCAATGACCTTACTCATCACCGAGAACAGCGCAGTTCAGAGCTGCTAACTCATCAATCACCCAAAAATTTTGATTAACTTTTTCAGCATCAATAAATATCAATGTCAAATTCAATAAAAAAAATTGTTTTCGCTACACGAGAGCAATTAATCTCTCCGAGCAATTAGCGGTAGTTTTAGTGTTGAACTATGTAATTGGGGTTTGCTTTTCATTGTTTGTAACGATAGATTTGGAGATAGATATGGCGGGCAGGTACCTGTTCATGATTTCGAGAGTTGTTCGACGGCCGCAGGCTAAGCCTTCCCTGGAGATTTAATTATGTCTGTGGTTGGGTGCTTCTCACACGCACACACACACACACACACACACACACAGGAAGAGCAAGTCGTGGAAGCCACCTCCATCCACAATTTTCAGGCCAGATTCGACGAGGAATCCAACAGACTTAAAGAATTAAATAAAACACTTCAACAAGGCTGGATATTGGGACATCACCTAATTAATGCCGTAGTCACTGGCAGATAGTTACTCCCAGATAGTTACTGGCAGATAGTTACTGCCAGATAGATACTGGCAGATAGTTACTGGCAGATAGTTACTGGCAGATAGTTACTGGCAGATACTGGCAGATAGTTACTGGCAGATAGTTACTGGCAGATAGATACTGGCAGATAGTTACTGGCAGATAGTTACTGGCAGATAGTTACTGGCAGATAGTTACTGCCAGATAGCCACCTTTCAGATAGTTCCTGTCAAATACACAATCAAATCTTATAATAGCTGAATCACCTCGTTCTCTCAATTTGCCACTCCGTCAAAAATGCAACTGTCTTGCCTAACCATACACGCGTGAACCCAAGCAACCCACCTAACCTACTGTGGCCGATGCATAGAAAACGGCAATAAGACTAATTATTTTAACCCCGTCGTATTTTTAGCAGACTCGACTAATCCGTTTATAAATTCGACGTATTAGGAAACATTACAACACCGTCATATTGACGTATTTAGGACCTCATAAACTCTACGGAAATTGATAGCCACGTTTAAGTATCTCATCGCCTTGATCAGTTAAACTGTTTTTACTCGTTATTTTACTACAAATTTCGTTCAATTTTTCATACGTTTATTGTTCGGTGTGAGAAAAAGTCTAAATTATTAACTAATGTAATTGTCTTCACGTCACGTTAAGGCAGCGTCTGGGATGCTCTCAGACGCAGGTTCGAATCCTCGTCACGGCCCTTGTGGATTTGTTCATTGTCTTCACTTATTTAATGTTTAAACTAATACTAATTTATAATTGGATCGTCAATGATGATCCTAATGGAACTGCAATCAATAGAATCATTCAACTCATTTGAGTTGATTATTTTATCCAAAATTAATATAATGTTGCTGAAATCATATTAGTAAGAGGATGAAGCTCAAGCTGTGTGCCAGAGCCTTCATATAGTTGATTCAGTGGAATCAATTATTACAGTAAATAGTCAATTCAGTGGAGTTTACACCTTTCAACCTGCTGTGAGAACAGGTCCCAGATGCGAGTCAGTCTAGGAATGATCACTAAGGAAAGTGATGTTCTTGAAATATGCACAGCCAGAGACTATGGATGGCTGAACGTCTTGAGTTATTGATTCCAAATTCTGGATGTCCTTACATGTATTATTTATTTTCTACTTTGCTCTTACTTCCTCCCCCTTCTTCCTTTCCAATCTCACCCCCTCCCCCATACCTCCCTTTAATTGTCTGGCCAAGAATCATCCTCCCTCCCACCCTGCCTCTCCCTGCCTCTCTCTACCTCTCCCTTCCTCTTCCTTGTAGGCGTCACGGAGCTGTTTGCCAATCTTGGCGTGTACTTGGAAGACGAGGCTGCCAGAGTCTCTTTATGTATCAGCTGTTACAAGATCGTAACTTCCGCTCCCAGAGAGGAACGTGGTGAGGGGAGGGGTGAGATGGGAGAGAGAAAGGGAGAGGGGAGAGAGAAAGGGAGAGGGGAGAGAAAGGAAGAGGGACTAAAAAGAGACAAAAAATGGCAAAGGAAAGAAGGAAAACGAGAAAGGAAAAAGAGGGAATAAATTAATATCCCCAAAAAAGAATGACACTCATTTCTAGCACTCTAGAAAGTTCTATAGCTCTACCAGGCTTAGTGCTCTATATAACCAACTGCCTCTAGTTCCTCTCACCCTCTCTACCTCCTCTCTTCCTGGAGCAAGAAGAGGACATTCTCTTACTCTACTTCGCCTCTTGAACCAACACCAAGAGCCCTCTATGACCTCTTGACCTAACCTGCCTCAACTTTTGACCTACAGCTGTCAAAAAACACGACCCTCCCCCCCCCAACAAGCGACACAGAAACGACAAAACCCAACGCTATTGGAGAGGATTTAATGTTTAGTATTTTGTATAATCCCGGATTAAGGCAGAGGATTAACTATTGACAAATATATTAACTGTTGACCTCTCTCCCTAACCCCCCCCCTTATGTATATTCTATATACATAAGATATATATATATATATATATATATATATATATATATATATATATATATATATATATATATATATATATATACCTTATGCATATTCTGTATATAATACAGGACTAAAGTATACTCTCTGTCTATATTCATCTATACTTGTTTTACGTCCGATTGGTCTTGGTTCGACACCCATGCAGGTCAAGACGTTTGGGCCTGGTTTCCTTACACCTGATGCATCTGTTCACTTTGTAGTAAATATAGGTACCTGGGAGGAAGTCAGCTGTTGTAGGATGCACCCTGGGAAATGATCAGTCGTACCTAGTCGTGGCTAGTCGTACCCAGTCGTACCTAGTCGTACACAGTCGTGCACAGTCGTACCTAGTCGTACCCAGTCGTACACAGTCGTACCTAGTCGTACCTAGTCGTGCACAGTCGTACCTAGTCGTACCCAGTCGTACACAGTCGTACCTAGTCGTACCCAGTCGTACCTAGTCGCACCCAGTCGTACCTAGTCGTACACAGTCGTACCTAGTCGTACCTAGTCATACCTAGTCGTACCTAGTCATACCTAGTCGTACCTAGTCGTACCTAGTCGTACTTAGTCGTACCCAGTCGTACCCAGTCGTACCTAGTCGTACCCAGTCGTACCTAGTCGTACCTAGTCGTACCTAGTCGTACACAGTCGTGCACAGTCGTACCTAGTCGTACCCAGTCGTACACAGTCGTACCTAGTCGTACCCAGTCGTACCTAGTCGCACCCAGTCGTACCCAGTCGTACCTAGTCGTACCCAGTCGTACACAGTCGTACCTAGTCGTACCTAGTCATACCCAGTCGTACCCAGTCGTACCTAGTCGTACCCAGTCGTACCCAGTCGTACCTAGTCGTACCCAGTCGTACCCAGTCGTACCTAGTCGTACCCAGTCGTACCCAGTCGTACCCAGTCGTACCTAGTCGTACCCAGTCGTACCCAGTCGTACCTAGTCGTACCTAATCGTACCCAGTCGTACCTAGTCGTACCTAGTCGTACCTAGTCGTACCCAGTCGTACACAGTCGTACCCAGTCGTACACAGTCGTACCCAGTCGTACACAGTCGTACCCAGTCGTACCTAGTCGTACCTGGTGGTCCATATCTACCTTCCATACCTCCTCCTCCCTCCATCCTCCTGTCAATCCCTCCATTCCTTTTGGAGGGATTGACAGGAGGATTGACAACTCATCCCTAAGACTCCTCCAATCCCAATCCATTACCCCCTCCCCCTCCCCTCTTCCATTAGGCCTCCTGCCAGGCAATCAACCATCCCATCTCCCTGTTCCTTAATCCATTCCATTACCCCCCTTAACCTGTTTCCATGTCATTTGATTATTCCCATCCCTTTCTCTCCCTTCCATTGGCCTCTTTTCCCTTCCATTCCTCGCATCTAAGTGAGTTATTAATTCTTCCCTGTCCCGTCTCCTTCTCATCTTTCCCTTCTTCACTTTTCTCTTCCTGCTCCTTTTCTTTAAACCACCTTTTTTAATTCTTTTGTCTTATTTCTCTTTTTCTACCAGGTAGCAGGTGTGGAAGAGCAGCAGCAGGTGTGGAAGAGCAGTGGCAGGTCTGGAAGGGTAGCAGCAGGTGTGGAAGAGCAGCAGCAGGTCTGGAAGAACAGCAGCAGGTGTGGAAGAGCAGCAGCAGGTGTGGAACAGCACCATCAGGTCTGGAACAGCACCAACAGATCTGGACCAGCACCAACAGATCTGGACCAGCACCAACAGATCTGGACCAGCACCAACAGATCTGGAACACCACCAACAGATCTGGACCACCACCAACAGATCTGGAACAACACCAACAGATCTGGACCAGCACCAACAGATCTGGACCAGCACCTACAGATCTGGACCACTACCAACAGATCTGGAACAACACCAACAGATCTGGACCAGCACCAACAGATCTGGACCAGCACCAACAGATCTGGAACAGCACCAACAGATCTGGACCACCACCAACAGATCTGGAACAACACCAACAGATCTGGAACAACACCAACAGATCTGGAACAACACCAACAGATCTGGAACAACACCAACATATCTGGAACACCACCAACAGATCTGGAACAACACCAACAGGTCTGGACCAGCACCAACAGATCTGGACCAGCACCAACAGATCTGGACCAGCACCAACAGGTCTGGAACAACACCAACAGATCTGGACCAGCACCAACAGGTCTGGAACAGCACCAACAGGTCTGGACCAGCACCAACAGGTCTGGAACACCAGCAGGTATGCAACAGCGACAGATTTAGAGGCCAAAAACCTTCAATATTTTATTATCTAGGAAAAAAACCCAAGTGTTTTGCATACCAGGGAAAATAAAGCCTCAAACTTCCCCATCTTATCTTGAGGTTATCTTGAGGTGATTTCGGGGCTTTAATGTCCCCGCGGCCCGGTCCTCGACCAGGTCTCCACCCCCAGGAAGCAGCCCGTGACAGCTGACTAACACCCAGGTACCTATTTTACTTCTAGGTAACAGGGGCATTCAGGGTGAAAGAAACTTTGCCCATTTGTTTCTGCCTCGTGCGGGAATCGAACCCGCGCCACAGAATTACGAGTCCTGCGCGCTATCCACCAGGCTACGAGGCCCCCATAATGGCAATGTTGCAACAATTTATGACCCATTATTCCCTGCAACATTTTTGTATTTTTTTTTGGCCCATTCATCAACTTTTGTGAGGTTCGAAATTCCTTTTTTTTCAGACCTATGGAGATGGGGTCTCAAGAGTCGTTGCAGTTATATAACGACAAAAAAGACTTTCAAATATGCAAATTTGTACTTTATTGCAAGTTGCAAATCAACAAATCTAGTCTTGCATAGTGGTATTTGTGGGTTTTTTGTTTTGATATTCGTTTATTTCAAAGTTTGTTTATTGGACACAGAACAGGTGTGGAAGAGCAGCAGCAGGTGTGGAACAGCAGTAGCAGGTGTGGAACAGCAGCAACAGGTTTGGAACAGCAGATCAAGTCTGGAACAGCAGCAGCAGTTGCAAGTCTGGAACAGCAGTAGCAAGTCTGGAACAGCAGTAGGAGGAAGTCTGGAAGAGCAGCAGGAGGAAGTCTGGAACAGCAGTAGGAGGAAGTCTGGAACAGCAGCAGGAGGAAGTCTGGAAGAGCAGCAGGAGGAAGTCTGGAACAGCAGCAGCAAGTCTGGAACAGCAGCAGCAGGTTTGGAACAGCAGCAGGAGGTCTGGAACAGCAGCAAGAGGAAGTCTGGAACAGCAGCAGCAGGTCTGGAACAGCAGCAGGAGGAGGTCTGGAACAGCAGCAGGAGGAAGTCTGGAACAGCAGCAGCAGGTCTGGAACAGCAGCAGGAGGAAGTCTGGAACAGCAGCAGGAGGAGGTCTGGAACAGCAGCAAGAGGAAGTCTGGAACAGCAGCAGGAGGAGGTCTGTAACAGCAGCAGGAGGAAGTCTGGAACAGCAGCAGGAGGAGGTCTGGAACAGCAGTAGGAGGAAGTCTGGAACAGCAGCAGCAGCAGGTCTGGAACAGCAGCAGGAGGAAGTCTGGAACAGCAGCAGGAGGAGGTCTGGAACAGCAGCAGCAGGTCTGGAACAGCAGTAGGAGGAAGTCTGGAACAGCAGCAGCAGCAGGTCTGGAACAGCAGCAGGAGGAGGTCTGGAACAGCAGCAGCAGCAGGTCTGGAACAGCAGCAGGAGGAAGTCTGGAACAGCAGCAGCAGGTCTGGAACAGCAGCAAGAGGAAGTCTGGAACAGCAGCAGCAGGTCTGGAACAGCAGCAGTAGGAAGTCTGGAACAGCAGCAGCAGGTCTGGAACAGCAGCAAGAGGAAGTCTGGAACAGCAGCAGGAGGAAGTCTGGAACAGCAGCAGGAGGAGGTCTGGAACAGCAGCAGGAGGAAGTATGGAACAGCAGCAGGAGGAGGTCTGTAACAGCAGCAGGAGGAAGTCTGGAACAGCAGCAGGAGGAAGTCTGGAACAGCAGCAGCAGCAGGTCTGGAACAGCAGCAGGAGGAAGTCTGGAACAGCAGCAGGAGGAAGTCTGGAACAGCAGCAGCAGCAGGTCTGGAACAGCAGCAAGAGGAAGTCTGGAACAGCAGCAGCAGCAGGTCTGGAACAGCAGCAGGAGGAAGTCTGGAACAGCAGAACCGTCTCACCCCTCACAGTAAACAGGACGCCTCATGAACCCAGCTAGGAAACTATGCTTAAGTTTGGACTTTTCTAAAAAGTCCTGCTGGCCGTGTCTGGCCAACTTTCTTCATAAATGTTGACATGCCGTGACTGGCCAAGCCTTGGCCCGTAGTCCTTCTTCCACTGACCCCCAAAAGACCAAATATAAGACTTATTACATCTGATTAAATATTTGTAAAAATTATCTTTACGAGATGACATGAAAAAAAAGGTCTTTAAAGGCTCTTAAGTGATCTAAAATATATTGAGATTTTTGTATAAAATTGTATACAAATAATGCTTTGTTGCATTCCAAGTTGTTTATGAAACTTGATTTTAATTGTACTTTTGTCTATCAACCTCCATGACTGTCTATCTGCCTGACTTTGTATTCAGCTAGTTGTGCTTGCGGGGGTTGAGCTCTGGCTCTTTGGTCCCGCCTCTCAACCGTCAGTCAACTGGTGTACAGGTTCCTGAGCCTATTGGGCTCTATCATATCTACACTTGAAACTGTGTATGGAGTCAGCCTCCACCACATCACTTCCTAATGCATTCCATTTGCCAACCACTGTGTGTGTGTGTGTGTGTGTGTGTGTGTGTGTGTGTGTGTGTGTGTGTGTGTGTGTGTGTGTGTGTGTGTGTGTGTGTGTCCTGCAGCTACTAATGTGTGGTATATATATAACACACACACATGGAATGCATTAGGCAGTGATGTGGTGGAGGCTGACTCCATACACAGTTTCAAGTGTAGATATGACAGAACCCAATAGGCTCAGGAACCTGTACACCAGTTGACTGACAGTTGAGAGGCGGGACCAAAGAGCCAGAGCTCAACACCCGCAAGCACAACTAGCTGAGTACACACAACCAGCCAACGACCACAACGCAAAATCACAAAAATCCTGCTACACGTGGACCGCGGCCAGATTAAACTAACAGAGCCAATTTTTCTCCCCTTTTCAGGCGAACGGCCGCATAATATATCCCTCGCAATGCGCGCCCATTTCCGCGATGGAATTCCCCGCAAAGCTACTGCTTTCGCGGCCAGTCATCGAGTGATTGGCACGATTGAGCCGCACTACAATCCCGCCATCAATCACGCTAAGACACCTCCATTCTCTGATTGTCGCCGACGTCTGGGGTGGTGGTGGGGATGGGGGAGGGTATTGGAGGGGTGTGGGAGGGTATTGGAGGGGTGGGGAGGGTATTGGAGGGGTGGGGAGGGTATTGGAGGGGTGTGGGAGGGTATTGGAGGGGTGGGGAGGGTATTGGAGGGGTGTGGGAGGGTATTGGAGGGGTGGGGAGGGTATTGGAGGGGTGAGGGAGGGTATTGGAGGGGTGAGGAGGGTATTGGAGGGGTGGGGGAGGGTATTGGAGGGGTGAGGGAGGGTATTGGAGGGTGGGGGAGGGTATTGGAGGGGTGTGGGAGGGTATTGGAGGGGTGGGGAGGGTATTGGAGGAGTGTGGGAGGGTATTGGAGGGGTGGGGAGGGTATTGGAGGGGTGTGGGAGGGTATTGGAGGGGTGAGGGAGGGTATTGGAGGGGTGGGGAGGGTATTGGAGGGGTGGGGGAGGGTATTGGAGGGGTGTGGGAGGGTATTGGAGGGGTGTGGGAGGGTATTGGAGGGGTGAGGGAGGGTATTGGAGGGGTGGGGGAGGGTATTGGAGGGGTGGGGGAGGGTATTGGAGGGGTGAGGGAGGGTATTGGAGGGGTGAGGGAGGTATTGGAGGGGTGGGGAGGGTATTGGAGGGGTGGGGGAGGGTATTGGAGGGGTGGAGAGGATAGGGGTGGGGAGGGTATTGGAGGGGTAGGGGAGGGTATTGGAGGGGTGAGGGAGGGTATTGGAGGGGTGGGGGAGGGTATTGGGGGGGGGGAAGTGTAAAAAAACAAAATCTAAACAGAATAAATTCAAACAAAAGAGCCTAGCTACCCGAAATCCAATTTAATACAGTCGTTCAATCGTGAATTTCAGCGTGATCGAATACAAAATACATCGGTTAAGCCCACCGATTTTGTTTAAATGTATATGTGACAAGAAATAGATTAGCAGCGGCTCTGGAAATAGTGAAGAAGATTAGGATAGAAATTGGAGTACATATTTTCCCCTAATTACAATTTCTCTCACTTATCATCCTTCCCTTATTTTTATCTTTCTCTCTTGTGCCTTTTATCAGTGAATACCTTTTCCACCTATTCCACTTCTCTGACCTTCCCTGACCCCAATTAGGGGAGGACAATTCCCCCCAACACAGACAGCATCAGATATTGTTTAAAAACTGTTTAGCCCCCCTTTAACACACAGCAGGAGACTATCAGTGAGAAGAAAACGGATCATATAGCGAAAAATTATTATTTTTTCTTACTTTCACTTACTACTCTTTTTAAGTATAGCATCGATGGCACTGAGATTGTGCCGGTGGAAATACCAACCAGGCAATTAAGTCGTGATGATTAAAAACCAATTTGTGTGATCAGATTGCTTTCCGACAAATTAATTCAATTGGCAATCATGCCCAACGAGTCGGCCGGAAAGAATAGGCGTAATTGCTTATCAAAGAAAATGTGCAGCGCTGGTTACATGTTGCAAATGGAACCATGCAATCATTGATTTTACCCTCCCAGTGGCTCCGACTCGAAGACCGATCATTGTAATCAATCCATGTGGTGTTCCAATTAGCCCTCCAACATAATCAATCCATGTGGTGTTCCAATTAGCCCTCCAACATAATCAATCCATGTGGTGTTCCAATTAACCCTCCAACAAAATCAATCCATGTGGTGTTCCAATTAACCCTCCAACATAATCAATCCTTGATTCATTATATTATATATATATATATATATATATATATATATATATATATATATATATATATATACATACCTTTGGGTAGGTTTCCCACTGAAAGGTTGCCGAGGTGACCAGGTCAACTGATGTATCCTCCCCTGGAAGCCAGCCACAACAGTCGCCTAAATCCTGAGTATCTGTTTCCTTCGGGGAAGTGTCGGCAGGGGAAACGATTTGTGCCCAAACGTCTCCGACCTGCGCGGGAACCGAACCCGAGACCATTCAGTAATGACCCTTGTAGATGAATTAGCGAAAATTATCGTGTAAAGCGGAACTGCCTAACATGGCCCAATAGGCCTATTGTGTCATTTCTACCAAGCATGGGCCAGTAGGCCTACTGTAGTATTGTATTTTTATGAGTATCTGCTAAAATACATCTACAAAAAAGATATCTTTATCCAGGTATACAAAAGTTAAATCCACATGGAAAATCAGAATCACGTGAGAGATCTGTGAGAAAATCTTTACAACAGGCCGGGGAATCGAACCAGCATCCTGAGTAACCCCAGGCGCACGCCTTAACCCCTGCACCATGATGTGCCTAAAGCTATACAACCTGTAATCCCCCTGAACCCACTAGGAATTAGGGGGCACCAAGCTGGTAAAAATGATCGTAAATTCCTTGTGTATTTGAAGGTGGTTTGTTAGGTACAGAACTGCATAAATGCACCAGAGTGTAAGTACAATGTTAAGTGCAGAGTGTAAGTGTAAATATTTGTAAAAACTTAGATTAGCACTATAGCACTGTACCTTCCCCAGGGCGCCTAGTAGGTCCAAGGTTGCCTAACCTTCAGCATGTCATAGTTCATGAGTTAAGATGCGTATCTGTCATCATCCACACGATAGTTCAATCCCCTCATCCTACTCCAGAGATTTTTCCCAATAGTTAAACCCTCCCAAGAAGGGAAAAAATTATGAAAAGCACAGAGTAAACAGCCCGATAAAGCACTTCAAACATTATTAAACTCCGTCACAAGCCATTGAAAAAAAAAACACCTTTCCAATCAAAAGCCAGGAAAAAAACGAGAGAGATGTTTGTGTTTGTGAAGTGTGTGTGTGTGTTCTGACAAGAGCAAGCACAGCTCGCTTGCTCTCATCTCTCATCGTTCCCTGTTGTCTCAGCCAAGCCCCCATCACTAAAAACAATTACAGGTCGAAAAAAGTATTAATTGCTAATTACAATTTTTTCTCATCATCCCTGCTTTTACTGGGATTTTTACTATAACATTATAATGACTACTATTATGCTTATTATTAATGTAATTCAAATTATTTTGATTGAAAAATGGGTTCTTCTGGGTGGGGTCTGGGTCTTCTGGGTGGGGTCTGGGTCTTCCGGGTAGGGTCTGGGTCTTCTGGGTGGGGTCTGGGTCTTCCGGGTAGGGTCTGGGTCTTCTGGGTAGGATCTGGGTCTTCTGGGTGGGGTCTGGGTCTTCCGGGTAGGGTCTGGGTCTTCTGGGTGGGGTCTGGGTCTTCTGGGTGGGGTCTGGGTCTTCTGGGTGGGGTCTGGGTCTTCTGGGTGGGGTCTGGGTCTTCTGGGTGGGGTCTGGGTCTTCCGGGTAGGGTCTGGGTCTTCTGGGTGGGGTCTGGGTCTTTCGGGTAGGGTCTGGGTCTTCTGCGTAGGGCACTCTCTCACTACCTCACATTGTACGTCTCTCTGTATATCTGTCTCTCTATACGGGCCTGTCTATCATGGCCTGTTTATCTCTTTGTATCGTGTGTCACTATGTAGCAGGTATCGGTATTCGTCACTACTTAGACACACTGGTTTGGGATACGTGATTGCCGCTGACTCCAGACAGCGTGATACAGGACCCGAGGAGTGGCTGCTGGTAGGTGTGTATTGAGCCGGCAGGTGGTAGGGGCTCCTGGTGATGATGATGTCTCCGAGACATACATTTGCGTATCATTACGCAAGTATAATAGGTAGAACTATTTGGACAATTTTGCTGAGAACCATGCATGATATTTTACCCAGCATTAAGATTTTCAAGTGAGTGCCAATCTCAACAGTTGCCAGGGTATTCACAAGGGTCCTTTATGGCACTGTGTCATGATGTAGTAGTTTGGTGCCAATTCCGACATGGACATGTTAGGCACGTACCCAACATCAATTACCAGGAAAAATTGGGTGAGGATAGCCCCCAAGCGTCTGGCCTCCCACGTCAGACTGACAAGCATTTCCATTTATTGATATAGCAATTACTGTAATCATTAATATAACTTCCTTACATAAGAAAGTTTGTTAACATTATAGTTAATACATTCTTAAAATTATTACTTACTATAATATAGTGATATTAGAGGGGGGTCCTTCCACCCCCCCCCAATCTACCACTTTGGACAGACACACACTCTTCTAATATAGCTAAACATACCTCAGATTATTCACATAAACGTTTAGCTGTAACAACATTTATACAAGCTGTTGTTGTTGTTAAAGATTCGCTACTTGGAACAAAGTTCCAAGTAGCACGGTCTATGGTGAGCCCGTAGTTATATAAGCGACTACAACAACAATACTTGTATAACCAACTCCCAACAACAACACACACCACATAATGTTGGAGGCCTCGTATATTAATACAACATACGAACATAATCACTGCGTTTGAATATATAATCAACATTATTCACACCTATTGCCGAGCGGACAGCACACTGGACTTGTGATCCTGTGGTCCTGGGTTCGATCCCAGGCGCCGGCGAGAAACAATGGGCAAAGTTTCTTTCACCCTATGCCCCTGTTACCTAGCAGTAAAATAGGTACCTGGGTGTTAGTCAGCTGTCACGGGCTGCTTCCTGGGGGTGGAGGCCTGGTCAAAGACCGGGCCGCGGGGACACTAAAGCCCCGAAATCATCTCAAGATAACCTCAAGATAACCTAGAACCATACACTCAATAATCCTTCACGATAACACCACAGCAAAAAATACTAAACATAAAAATAATCTCAACATTTCAGCTAGTCCAAACACAAAAAAAAATCCTTACAAATTCTGTAAAAATAATAAAAACATTTTAACATACAAATTCCCCAGGAATTCTGCAAAAATATTCGATCTTAATGCAAGTTCAGGAAGAATTCAAAGCCTTTAGATGAGGTCCTGAAAAATTCCTGACATTACCACCCTTCCGTGAAGAGGGCTGCTCTCTTAAGTTCAGTGGAAATAAGGAAAAGGCAAAATGAGAGAGAGAGAGAGAGAGAGAGAGAGAGAGAGAGAGAGAGAGAGAGAGAGAGAGAGAGAGAGAGAGAGAGAGAGAGAGAGAGAGAGAGAGAGAGAGAGAGAGAGAGAGAGACGAACTCCCAGATGGAACGATTGGACACCAATAACTAACTGTACGCTCCTATTTACCCAGCAGTAATATTAGACCTGGTTGTAAACCAACTGAAGGATCGTGTTCCAGGGAAAACTGGTACCTGAGGCTATAAAGACGTTTTAGCCACTAATAACAACAAAAAAGGCATTCCTGCAATTCTCCAAATCAAAGAGCTTTCGACCCACTTTTCCAATCAAAGAGGTTCCTGGCCAGTCTTCCAATCAAAGAGATTCCCATCCAATCTTCCAATCCCAGTCTCCCAACGTCTCTTCAGGTTCAGAAGTCTTCCAGCCCCTCGCTCCCAATCCAAGAGTCTTTGAGGCAGTGGCACTCTTCCTTCCAAGAGTGATCCAGGCACTCTTGCCAGCCATGGCATTTCCAACCACTTGCCAAATGCTGAAGCATTTTCTATAGACCCTGGGACGGCTTTGATCATTCCTGCACACGACTCCGTTTTCTGAGAAGAGGTTGGAAATAGCTTTCTACGGGTAAATTTAACTCTTTCATGTTCTAGATTATTTTCTGTATGTACTTACCTAGTTGTGCTTGCGGGGGTTGAGCTCTGGCTCTTTGGTCCCGCCTCACAACTGTTAATCAACTGGTGTACAGGATCCTGAGCCTACTTGGTTCTATCATATCTACATTTGAAACTGTGTATGGAGTCAGCCTCCACCACATCACTGCCTAATGTATTCCATTTGTCAACCACTCTGACACTGAAAAAGTTCTTTCTAAACGTCTCTGTGGCTCATGTGGGTACTCAGTTTCCACCTGTGTCCCCTTGTTCGCGTACCACCAGTGTTGAATAGTTTATCCTTGTCTACCCGGTTGATTCCCCTGAGGATTTTGTAGGTAGTGATCATGTGTGAGAGTGTGTGTGTGTGTGTGTGTGTGTGTGTGTGTGTGTGTGTGTGTGTGTGTGTGTGTGTGTGTGTGTGTGTGTGTGTGTGTGTGTGTGTGTATTCACCTAGTTGTGTTTGCGGGGGTTGAGCTCTGGCTCTTTCGGCCCGCCTCTCAACTGTCTATCAACTGTTTACTAACAACTTTTTTTCCATACCACACACACACGCACCCTAGGAAGCAGCCCGTGACAGCTGACTAACTCCCACGTACCTATTTACTGCTAAGTAACAGGGGCATTCAGGGTGAAAGAAACTTTGCCTATTTGTTTCTGCCTGGTGCGGGAATCGAACCCGCGCCACAGAATTACGAGCCCTGCGCGCTATCCACCAGGCTACCAGGCCCCCTGTGTGTGTATGTGTGTGTGTGTGTGTGTGTGTGTGTGTGTGTGTGTGTGTGTGTGTGTGTGTGTGTGTGTGTGTGTGTGTTTAAACATGATAACATTGCTGGCACTATTAACCGTACAGTGTATAAGCTTTCTATGTTTCTATTTTCTGAGTAACAGTTAAAAAGAGCAATTAACTTACCAAAATTCATGCTCAAGAAACTAGTATTAATTGAAGGACTTATCTGCTACAACGTTTCGTTCCTGTTTGGAACATCTTCAGGAAAAAAATTCTTGAAGATGGAAGTTCTCTACAGGAAGAAGGAGGGTGATGGAGGTTCTCTACAGGAAGAAGGAGGGTGATGGAGCTTCTCTACAGGAAGAAGGAGGGTGATGGAGCTTCTCTACAGGAAGAAGGAGGGTGATGGAGCTTCTCTACAGGAAGAAGGAGGGTGATGGAGCTTCTCTACAGGAAGAAGGAGGGTGATGGAGCTTCTCTACAGGAAGAAGGAGGGTGATGGAGCTTCTCTACAGGAAGAAGGAGGGTGATGGAAGTTCTCTACAGGAAGAAGGAGGGTGATGGAGCTTCTCTACAGGAAGAAGGAGGGTGATGGAAGTTCTCTACAGGAAGAAGGAGGGTGATGGAGCTTCTCTACAGGAAGAAGGAGGGTGATGGAGCTTCTCTACAGGAAGAAGGAGGGTGATGGAGCTTCTCTGCAGGAAGAAGGAGGATGATGGAGCTTCTCTACAGGAAGAAGGAGGGTGATGGAGCTTCTCTACAGGAAGAAGGAGGGTGATGGAGCTTCTCTACAGGAAGAAGGAGAGTGATGGAGCTTCTCTACAGGAAGAAGGAGGGTGATGGAGCTTCTCTACAGGAAGAAGGAGGGTGATGGAGCTTCTCTGCAGGAAGGAGGATGATGGAGCTTCTCTACAGGAAGAAGGAGGGTGATGGAAGTTCTCTACAGGAAGAAGGAGGGTGATGGAGCTTCTCTACAGGAAGAAGGAGGGTGATGGAAGTTCTCTACAGGAAGAAGGAGGGTGATGGAGCTTCTCTACAGGAAGAAGGAGGGTGATGGAAGTTCTCTACAGGAAGAAGGAGGATGATGGAGCTTCTCTACAGGAAGAAGGAGGGTGATGGAGCTTCTCTACAGGAAGAAGGAGGGTGATGGAGGTTCTCTACAGGAAGAAGGAGAGTGATGGAGGTTCTCTACGGAGGTTCTGAAGGAGTTCTGTACATGGGGGATGGAGGCGGGTCCTGTTAACAGGCTTCCAACAGAACAATAATGGTAATATATAAACATATCACTGTTGTTCACTGTTTACCCCCCCCAACACACGCGGATATTACCTGTTCAACACCTGTTCAACACCTGCCGAAGACACCCGTGGATACACACACACTTCTTACCTGTGGAGGAAAAAAACAGGTGTAAAAGATCTTTTCTAAACTAGTTTTTCTAGCAAGATATGAGCAGAATATATCGGTATTGTTATAATTAATTAAGCCATTCAGAACAGGTAATTCGTAGCGGTCATTAACGTTACCTAAACTCGTTTTCTTTAACGTATTTCGTTATTCAGTCTGTCTCTCTCTCTCTCTCTCTCTCTCTCTCTCTCTCTCTCTCTCTCTCTTTGCATTAACACACAAGATTTGCTAATGATTTACAACTCAATATTTCTTCAAAACAACGGTCCACAAACAGCAACGGTCCACACACAACAACGGTCCACACACAGCAACGGTCCACACAAAACAACGGTCCACACACAGCAACGGTCCACACAAAACAACGGTCCACACAAACCAACGGTCCACACAAAACAACGGTCCACACAAAGCAACGGTCCACACAAAACAACGGTCCACACACAGCAACGGTCCACACAAAGCAACGGTCCACACAAAACAACGGTCCACACACAGCAACGGTCCACACACAGCAACGGTCCACACAAAGCAACGGTCCACACAAAACAACGGTCCACACACAGCAACGGTCCACACACAGCAACGGTCCACACAAACCAACGGTCCACACAAAACAACGGTCCACACAAAGCAACGGTCCACACAAAACAACGGTCCACACACAGCAACGGTCCACACAAAGCAACGGTCCACACAAAACAACGGTCCACACACAGCAACGGTCCACACACAGCAACGGTCCACACACACCAACGACACATCTACTTCTCCAGTTCCATGATTATCATTGGCGGTTTGCCAAAGAGTTTCGTCTTGTCCAATAATTCAATTGCATGATTCAATATCCCACAAAGCCCTCGCCAATCCCAGCGTCTCTCCCTGAACCAACAGTCTCGTTGATCAAGTACATCATAAAATCAAATGAAGGTCTAGAATTGCCATTGATATTATCCTAAGAAGTTACCAGATCACCTAAAGATCCTCGTTTGAATTCAATCGTGCGGGATAATTCACCATTATCCAACATTGACATGCAAAATGGCAATGGATTAAGGCTCCTTTTCCTTTTAAATTGTTTAAAACATGACTTTTTATTATCTAAAGATTTTTTTATTTTTTAGTTGTGCAATGGGATTGAACTCTCGTTTCTGAGCCTCGCTAGTTATCCGTATTACACAGTAGCGTAGTGTTGTGGGTAACTGAAGTAACTGTGGGATCGGGGGAAACATTATACTATATTATATTATATATATATATATATATATATATATATATATATATATATATATATATATATATATATATATATATATATTTATATATATATATATATTTATTTACAAATATGACGCATTTTTGTTTAATTTTAAATAGAAAACCTTTGAATGAGCTGCAATGACAAAGAGTATGTTAATATGATGTTTACTGTTTTACTAATACCTGTCTCTGGGTTATTCGGGGATCAACGTTCCTGAAGCCCGGTCTCTGACCAGGCCTCGTGGTTGCTGGGCTGGTCAACCAGGCTGTTGGACGCGGCTGCTCGCAGCCTGATGTATGAATCACATACTGGTTGATCAGGTATTCTTTGGAGGTGTTTATCAAGTTCTCTCTCCCTTGATGTTGATAGACTGAACTCTATCAACATTAAAGCATCTCTTCTTTTCAATGAAGCTATTTTGCACATCCTGCCATGCCTCCTGGTCTCATGTGGAACTATTTCAGAGTGGAGATTTGGAGCCAGATTCTTTAATACTTTCCCGAGTGTAAATGGCTATGAATCCCTCTGGCTTGAAATGTAGAAAATACATTGCCCAACAACTTGGGCTGGACGGTAGAGCGACGGTCTCGCTTCATGCAGGTCGGCGTTCAATCCCCGACCGTCCCAAAGTGGTTGGGCACCATTCCTTTCCCCCGTCCCATCCCAAATCCTTATCCTGGCCCCCTCTTCCAAGTGCTATATAAGGCTTGGTGCTTTTCTCTGTTAAGTCCCTCTAGAAAATACACATTTAAAATTGTTAAGCAGTGGCAATAATTTAGATATTTAATCGAGTGGATTCGGGCAGTAAAAGTCCTCTGGACATTCTCCTGGTCAGCAATTTCTCCAGCTTTGAATTGGGCTGTTAGTGTGCAACAATATTTCACCCTAGAGAGCAATATAGCGTTTTAAAAGAGTATCAATGGTATAGAATCATTGATTTGAATGATTCTTGGTTCTCTGTGTCATTTTTGTCATTTTTTCATTTTGTGACACACCTGTCATTTTATTTTTTGTGACAAACTTTTCAGGTGACTTACCTGTCATTTTTTTGGTCAAATGACAAACCTGTCATTTTTTTGGTCAAATGACAAACCTGTCATTTTTTTGGTCAAATGACAAACCTGTCACTTTTCTTGCTGGCGTGACGGCTACTTAAGTGTGTTCTCTAAAAGTATTTAATGGATTCCCGGTTCGAGTCTCCAAGAACTAAGGTGAATGAAATGACTATAAAGCCTTTAATATCGCTATTTCCCTCAATGGCGTAGTTTGCCTTACATTCTACATATGGTTTCCGTCGCAATTGTAACGTAGCGGCATCAGGCGAACATTATCATTCTATATACACTGATCGCTCTAATAAAGAAAACGGGAAGTACCGTAATATAGAAAACAGGATAAGGGGTAGGATTACTTAGTCGTTCCTCCAAGGATTCTTAAGATGGAATCACCCGCCTCCAAGACATATAAGTATGACCGCCCTGGCTTGCATATTGCAACCTGAAACTATTGCAATATCCATATATTATAACTATATAATATCATCTATTGCTACCAATATTAACAGGGAGCGGCACGGTACGTCGCCTTTTTAACGGAATCGAACCCATGTTTAAAATGACACATTAGTGCAAATTAATGCACCGTAATTGTGCCGTTTTCTATGCTTCAGCCTCGATGGGTTTGGTGGGTTGCTTGGGTTTGTACGTTTCTGGGTGGGGGGGGGGGGGGTATAGTTGTATTCTTTAAGGAGTGGTAAATCCAGAGGTGTTGGTGGATGAGATATGGATAGACATTCCCCTATTCCTTGGGCAGTAAAATAGGTACCTGGGTGTTAGTCAGCTGTCACGGGCTGCTTCCTGGGGGTGGAGGCCTGGTCGAGGACCGGGCCGCGGGGACACTAAAAAGCCCCGAAATCATCTCAAGATAACCTCAAGATACCCCCTCTACCTCCTTGCCCAAGGCGTTCAGCGATTCCAGATTGGCACTTAGGCATCTAAGGGGATTGTGGGGATTGTGGATAAGAGGCGACTGTAGCTAGAGCATCTAACGTGAGTGATTGTTAGAGTGTGTTTGTCATGTTAATGGTGGTGCTTCTTTTGCTGTGTAATTGTTCCTTTCTTCCTTCCTCTCTTGCTCTACTTCTCTCTGCCTCTTCTTCCTCCTCCTCTCTCCACCCCTCTTATCCCTTCTTACCTGTTGACATCCTAATACAATCAAGACATCAGCATCCTTAACTTCATCTCGCTTAGATCCGGCGTCTAACAATTCCACGCAATTCGCTAAATTCCGCCAAAGTTTCATATTAAGCAAATTTTTTCCCCGTGACGTAAGCGGAGTTATGGAAGCAGGAATTCGAGGCCGGGATTCCAACCCACACGAGGCGCAGAGGTAGACTTGCTCACATAACTTGGAACTGAAGAACAACACAAGGTAACCGGTTTAATTGTATTAATTACTGACGCTGTTACTAACAGTAATTAATTACTAATTACTGTTAGTGTAATTAATTACTAATTACTGTTAGTGTAATTAATTACTAATTACTGTTAGTGTAATTAATTACTAATTACTGTTAGTGGAGCTGGATACAAATTTCCGCTTTTAACGTAAGTTTGTGAAGTTTATTACCTGGAGTATACCTGAACAGGGTTTCACGAGTGGTTCTACTCCCCTAAAGCCTTGCCTCAGGCTAATATGTGAGCATACTTACATATAGTATGTGAGCATACTTACATATAGTATGTGAGCATACTTACATATAGTATGTGAGCATACTTACATATAGTATGTGAGCATACTTACATATAGTATGTGAGCATACTTACATATAGTATGTGAGCATACTTACATATAGTATGTGAGCATACTTACATATAGTATGTGAGCATACTTACATATAGTATGTGAGCATACTTACATATAGTATGTGAGCATACTTACATATAGTATGTGAGCATACTTACATATAGTATGCAAGAAGGATAAGATTAAAAAATTGGACAAACAGCAAGACTGATCTACAAATTGGTTGACAAGTTAAACATTAATATAAAGCGAAGAATATGGAGTGAAGCCAAGAGCTGAAGCTCAACCTGGACTAGCTGACAAGACCTACCTTGAGGTTACCTTGAAGTGCTTCCGGGGCTTAGTGTCCCCGCGGCCCGGTCGTCGACCAGGCCTCCTGGTTGCTGGACTGATCAACCAGGCTGTTAGACGCGGCTGCTCGCAGCCTGACGTATGAGTCACAGCCTGGTTGATCAGTACAAGTACTGTGGCATTTCCAAGCTTCTCCAATTATTCAAGCAATAACTAAATTTAAACTCATAATTAGCTTAAACTTTTGTTTCAGAAATGTGTTGATTGCCCTCCTGGGAGGGGGGGGGGAGGCAGGAGACCCACCACATGGACTGGTTGGTAGAACGACGGCCTTGCTTCTTGCAGGGTCGCTGTTCGATTCCCGATGGTCCACGGGGTTGGTTACAGTGCTTTTTACCCTCCCACGATCCTCATATCCCTGTTATATGCCTCATATCTCACCTGCATGCCCTCATATCCCTGCTACATGCCTCATATCCCTGCTACATGCCTCATATCTCCAATGCATGCCCTCATATCCCTGCTACATGCCTCATATCTCCAATGCATGCCCTCATATCCCTGCTACATGCCTCATATCCCTGCTACATGCCCTCATATCCCTGCTACATGCCTCATATCCCTGCTACATGCCTCATAACCCTGCTACATGCCCTCATATCTCACCTGCATGTCCTCATACCCCTCCAAGTGCAACAGGGCTATCTGCAGGTAATTACCTCACCTTGACTACAATGGCTGTTGCAGGTGCCAGAGTCCCTCACACTAGGGTCACGGAGCTGTCATTTCACTTAGACTTGTGACCTCATTCATGAGGGAGGGAAAGAGAGAGAGAGAGAGAGAGAGAGAGAGAGAGAGAGAGAGAGAGAGAGAGAGAGAGAGAGAGAGAGAGAGAGAGAGAGAGAGAGAGAGAGAGGATTTTTCCAGTGTCAGAGTAGTTAATGGAATGCATTAGGCAGTAATGTGGTGGAGGCTGACTCCATACACAGTTTCAAGTGTAGATATGATAGAGCCCAATAGGCTCAGGAACCTGTACACCAGTTGATTGACAGTTGAGAGGCGGGACCAAAGAGCCAGAGCTCAACCCTCGCAAGCACAACTAAGTGAGTATACACACACACTGTGAAAGAGAACCCGGAACACAAACATTTTTACATTTGCCTTATCTTCCTGTCAACAGTGTGCAACATGGCTCACTCTTTAAATGAACAACATTCATTTTAGTCATGCAACTGCACAACTGAACTATATATATATATATATATATATATATATATATATATATATATATATATATATATATATATATATATATATATATATATATATATTTAATATATATATATTAAATACGAAAGTACTTAAGGAAATTCCTGTTTCAATTCTTCTTTCTTGAGGTTATCTTGAGATGATTTCAGGGCTTAGCGTCTCCGCGGCCCGGTCCTCGACCAGGCCTCCTTTTCGTTACACACCTCCAGGAAGCAGCCCGTAGCAGCTGTCTAACTCCCAGGTACCTATTTACTGCTAGATGAACAGGTCCATCAGGGTGAAAGAAACTCTGCCCCATCTGTTTCCGCCTCCGCCGGGGATCGAACCCAGAACGTTAGGACTACGAATTGCGAGCGCTGTCCACTCAGCCGTCAGGCCCTCATCACCCTTCTCTCACCCTTAACTCTCCGCCTCTCCTCATCAACCCCCCCCCCGTTACCCCTTGCCAGAAATGGAAATTAAGGTGCTTGGCCCCCCCCCTCCCGAGGCCCGCGCGGCCAAGCATGATACGAGGCGCACAGACGAATCTTGGTCCTAATCCGCTAGGGAATATTGGTTAGACCATTGTTGGTTAGACCAATATTGGTTAGGCCAATGTTGGTTAGACCCATATTGGTTAGACCAATGTTGGTTAGACCAATATTGGTTAGACCCATATTGGTTAGACCCATGTTGGTTAGACCCATATTGGTTAGACCCATGTTGGTTAGACCCATATTGGTTAGACCAAGTATATACCTCAACCTCTGGGTATATACTACATACTTCGAACAAAGCCACAAGGGCCGTGACGAGGACTCGAACCTGCGTCCGGATTCGAACTTGCAAGCGGGCGAAATATTGCATTATTGGAAATGTGCGTGTGTGCGTGTGTGTGTGTGTGTGTGTGTGTGTGTGTGTGTGTGTGTGTGTGTGTGTGTGTGTGTGTGTGTGTGTGTGAAAAATAATAGATATACTGATTTACATAAAAGCTTATCTGGTACGTAAGAGTATTTCCTGTTAGTATCAAAATATAACAGATTTATTCAACATTTTTATACATTAGCTGAAGGCACTTCAGCCCTGTTGTGTATATTAAACTACTCTAAGGTTATTATTATGTCCAAGTCAAAACGACACACTTTAAAGTGACTCCACAGAGCTAGCAAGGTCGAGCTCGGGTTCCTGGGTCCCGCCTTAGTGTCGGTCTTCTGAGGTTTTGCATGAGCAAGTAAACTGTTATTAGTGATTAATGGCAAGACTTGAGATGTTCATCAGAATGATTCATGTTATTGCCTGATATAACGAGTTAATATATACCGGACCCCTATAACTGGACCCCCCACACATGCTCAGCACCCCCTACACAGACCAACGACCCCCCCCATACATCCAGGACCCCCAAACACCCCCCCTCCGCCCCCCACAAGAGGCAGTACTTCACCCCAGACAGCCTGATATAACGAGTTAATATATACCGGACCCCTATAACTGGACCCCCCACACATGCTCAGCACCCCCTACACAGACCCACGACCCCCCCCCATACATCCAGGACCCCCTTCCACCCCCCAAACACCTCCTCCCCGCCCCCCACAAGAGGCAGTACTTCACCCCAGACAGCCTGATATAACGAGTTAATATATACTGGACCCCTATAACTGGACCCCCCACACATGCTCAGCACCCCCTACACAGACCCACGACCCCCCCCCATACATCCAGGACCCCCTTCCACCCCCCCTCCGCCCCCCACAAGAGACAGCTACTCTCCACAGGGAGTGTAAATAAGACTCCCGGGAAATCCTACCATAAATATTGTTTCCCAGACTCCAAATGTATTGGTAATATATCAGAGGATATTTATCAAGCGAGGTTTCTCCATCTGTCACTCCGTAAAAAAAGGCGACGTAATTGTAAACGTTAAAACGACGTAATACTAACGTATGTTTATGCCTCGATCTTTCAGCCCGTTTTGGCCGTGTCATTCCGTAATAAAAGCGACTGTTTTGCCTAACCACAAACGTACAAACCCAATTAACCCACCTAACCCATCGAGGATGATGCAGAAATAACGTCACTATTTCCGTACTTTGCAGTCACCTGGGGTCTAGAAGACTCGAACCCTGAACACTTCCCCTATTAAGTCCACTCAATAGCTCGGTCGATAGAGCTTCGACCTCCCACACACATATGAGGTCAATGGAATGTTTATGTCCACGGACATGTGGATGGCGATTTATATGACGGTGCTTTAAGTGATACTAATGCGTCGCATCTTTAATGGATTGGTCGATTCCGTTACAAATGTAACGGAATGTGAGAGGACAAGCTGCAGTATGAGGCCAGTATTGGTGCTGGGGGGGGGGAGAGAGAGAGAGAGAGAGAGAGAGAGAGAGAGAGAGAGAGAGAGAGAGAGAGAGAGAGAGAGAGAGAGAGAGAGAGAGAGAGAGAGAGAGAGAGAGAGAGAGAGAGAGAGAGAGACAGAGAGAGAGAGACAGACAGACAGAAACAGAGAGAAACAACGTGCAAAAAATCAGAATATGCAAATTAAGTGATATTCTACTATTCAAGGAACATCAACGTATACTTTTAGTTTCGCATAATCCGTTCAATTTCACTAATGCACATGCACGACGCAAATTAACTCCCCCATCAACACTTCTCTTCAATAATTAAGATGCTAAACAAATCTAAATATGCAACACTGAGCAACAAGTTCCTCTAATAAGTTGCTTCTGCAACTTCACATACGTAATGTTACTTCAGAATTAATACATTAAGCATCATCGCAAGTATGGAAATTAGTTCTTAATCTTGACTTAATCTGAATTTTCCCTTAATTTAGTGAGAACGAGGCTCCCATTCCTCGTTAATTACAAGGAGGTGAAATGGAACTAGGAAGATGGAAGAGGAGGAACAAATAATAGGAAGGAAGAGGAAAAGGAATTGGACGGGAAGTGTGTGTGGGGGGGAGGGGAGGGGGGGGAAGGTGTGTGTGTGTGGGGGAGGGGAGGGGGGGGGAAGGTGTGTGTGTGTGGGGGGGGGGGGAGGGGGGGGAAGGTGTGTGTGTGTGTGGGGGGGGGGAGGGGGGGGGAAGGTGTGTGTGTGGGGGAGGGGGGGAAGGTTGTGGGGGGGGGCTCTGTCTCCCAACACTGCAGAAGTTGAGACAAAGTTTCTCCCCATAAACGTCAAGGAACTTCTCTGAAGGAACTTTTGTTTTTTTTTTACTGTTTTCATATGAACTGGAAAAGCGATAGAAGTTAATTTACTAAATAGGTACGGTTCTTTGTCTCTTTCTCTGTTCGATCACTTGGGTTGGATGGTAGAGCGACGGTCTCGCTTCATGCAGGTCGGCGTTCAATCCCCCGACCGTCCCAAAGTGGTTGGGGCACCATTCCTTTCCCTCCGTCCCATCCCAAATCCTTATCCCGACCCCTTCCCAGTGCTATATAGTCGTAATGGCTTGGTGCTTTTTCCTGATAATTCCCTTTCCTCCTTTCCCCCCCCCCCCCCCTCTCTCTCTCTCTCTCTCTCTCTCTCTCTCTCTCTCTCTCTTCTCTCTCTCTCTCTTTATCTCTCTATCTCTCTTTCTCTATCTCTCTCTATCTCCATGCACATTATAACTGAATATATTTGTGCAAATTAAGCAAATTATATTTAATTGTTAAAAATATGTTAAGTATTACAAACTTCACAGACTTAATTAAGTCCACGAAAAACTACTAAACTGTTTTAAAACGGCGATCTGTTGACATCATCACGCGAATTGCCTTGTTTCTGCTCAAACCAATTACCTGGTTATATCAGAAACAATGCAATTGAAGGTTACTTGTTCTCTAGATTCGCCACTACGTATAAAATGCAACCTATCCACTTGTATGTTCACCAGTCGAAGGAGTGTGAGTATTGGTGTGCTATTAATTTCACTAAAACACAGATATATTGGGTAAGCTTAATATCTGAGTTGCATTAAGTGAGGGAGAGGAATGATAAGCTTAAAGCTGGGTTAAACAGAGGACAATGTTAGACAACTGCTACGGGCTGCTTCCTGTGTGTGTGTGTGTGTGTGTGTGTGTGTGTGTGTGTGTGTGTGTGTGTGTGTGTGTGTGTGTGTGTGTGTGTGTGTGTGTGTGGGTGAGAGCAAAAAAAACAATGATAGACAGCTGAGAGGCGGGCCCAAGAGCCAGAGCTAAACCCCGCAAGCACAACTAGATGAGTACACCCCCCCCCCATACACACACACACACACACACACACACACACACACACACACACACACACACACACACACACACCACACCACATATACAGACACCCACATCCACACACCTACACACACACATACCACACCACACCACACCACACCACACACACACACACACACACACACACACACACACACACACACACACCACACCACATATACAGACACCCACATCCACACACCTACACACACACATACCACACCACACCACACCACACCACACCACAAGGCCTTTGATACGGTACCGCACATGAGACTGCTATACAAACTTGAGAGGCAGGCAGGAGTAAGCGGAAAGGCCCTAGTATGGGTGAAGAACTACCTAACAGGAAGGAGCCAGAGGGTAATGGTAAGGGGCGAAAAGTCGGACTGGCGAACAGTAACAAGTGGAGTACCTCAAGGATCGGTGCTGGGACCAATCCTCTTTCTAATTTACGTAAATGATATGTTTACAGGAGTGGAATCATACATGTCAATGTTTGCAGATGACGCAAAATTAATGAGAAGAGTTGTGACAGACGAGGATTGTAGGATCCTCCAAGAGGACTTAAACAGGCTGCAGAGATGGTCAGGAAATGGCTACTGGAGTTTAACACCAGTAAATGTAAAGTTATGGAAATGGGATCAGGTGACAGGAGACCAAAGGGACAGTACACAATGAAGGGGAACAGCCTACCTGTAACGATTCGAGAATAAGACCTGGGAGTGGATGTGACACCTAATCTAACTCCTGAGGCACATATAAATAGGATAACGACAGCAGCGTACTCTACACTGGCGAAAATTAGAACTTCATTCAGAAACCTAAATGAGGAAGCTTTTAGGGCGCTTTACACTGCCTACGTGAGACCCGTCTTAGAGTATGCCGCGCCATCATGGAGCCCCCACCTGAAGAAACACATAAAGAAACTGGAGAAGGTTCAGAGGTTTGCGACGAGGCTTGTCCCAGAGCTACGAGGGATGGGATATGAAGAGCGGCTGAAGGAACTGAACCTTACGACACTAGAGAAAAGAAGGGAGAGAGGAGATATGATAGGGACATATAAAATACTCAGGGGAATTGACAAAGTGGAAATAGATGAAATGTTCACACGTAATAATAACAGAACGAGGGGACATGGGTGGAAACTGGAAACTCAGATGAGTCACAGAGATGTTAGGAAGTTTTCTTTTAGCATGAGAGTAGTAGAAAAATGGAATGCACTTGGGGAACAGGTTGTGGAAGCAAATACTATTCATACTTTTAAAACTAGGTATGATAGGGAAATGGGACAGGAGTCATTGCTGTAAACAACCGATAGCTAGAAAGGCGGGATCCAAGAGTCAATGCTCGATCCTGCAAGCACATATAGGTGAGTACATATAGGTGAGTACACACACACACACACACACACACACACACACACACACACCGCACACTAATATCAATTAAACTGACGAAAGCTGAAGCAATAAAATTGGCAACAGACATGAATTTCATTACTGGACTGAGCCGCGTGTCGAATACAGAGAAGGAATTTAAAAATATACCCCAGCATAAAAAAACAAAGAGGAGGGGACCAGGGAGCCGCGGAGGGCGGGGAGGACTAAGAGAAGGGGGGAGGGGATGAGGGAGATGCAGTGGGGGGGGGGGGGACACGAACAAAAACTCAGGACTTTTTTTGCTGTTGTGTAAAGCTATTATACATGTTCTGAACGAGTCTGAAGTGGAGAAGTTGGTTCGCGTGAAGCCGTGTACTATCCTGGAGGAAGGGGGGACGGGGGAGAGGGACAGAGAGAGAGAGAGAGAGAGAGAGAGAGAGAGAGAGAGAGAGAGAGAGAGAGAGAGAGAGAGAGAGAGAGAGAGAGAGAGAGAGAGAGAGAGAGAGAGAGAGAGGGAGAGACACACACACACACACACACCCAACAAGCGAGCCTATTATCAACCTATCCCCACCCCCCACTGCCAATCCAGCAGCCTATTAACCACTAACAACCTAACCATCGTCCACTCTCCGCCAAGCCATCAACCATACCATTACTACCCCATCGCGGCTCTAGCCTCGCACATCACTCAAACCGTCGCGCTCTCTCTCAATTCATCGAGACAGCAATCCAGGAGAGACAGATGAAACTAGCGAGTCACATCCGTCCAGTTTCATCCCATTCCATCCGTCCCATCCGTGAAGCCATCGACCAGTGGACGACCTCAACGGTACTCAGGGTAGGTACTCAAGGTACCTAACCCTTCCCTATCCTCCCAGGTGGACCAAAGAAGTACATTTCCCTTCCGAAAGGGAGTCCTTCCTTCCTCTCAATGGCGGCCTTAAACGGACCACCCCTGCTCTACTTCTTATGGTGGGAGTTAAGGGAATATTTCTGTTTAGTGACGGGCCCTAAGAGAACGCCTCCTCTTCTTCGTGGGCCCCTAAGGAAGCACCTTTTCCTTTGGGGTCCCCACAAGCAGAGCGCTAGACTTTAACACAACTATATGCACGGTCTCTCCTCCATCAGATGAAAGTACAAAAAAGCTCCTACTAACGTATTTACGCTAACGCGAAGACAACGAGACAAGAGAGAAGTGCATGTAAATGAGACCCTTTCCCCCCTGTTCCACCAGGAGCTCCTTGCACGGAACACTCCTTCGTCTTGAGACCCGCGTTCGAGTTTCAAGAAACCCGTCCAGAGGTGCAGACACAGATGGTCCACTGGAGACTATATATTTCCCGCTAATGTCCGTTTCTGGTCTTCAAGGTCAGAGAGCAGTTCGAAACTCGACTCCAAAGACGTAATTTTGTGTTCTTGCAACTTCTGCAACCTTGTGGACCATTGACAATCTCCCTGTCAATCTCTTTGAAACTGATTGACAGGGAACGTTACATTGACTAGGGTGTCGCCATCTTGCAAGACCAGCACTGTTAGGTGGACAGGAACGACCTTTAAGGTCGTTGAAAGTGCGTCAATCTCTATCCATCATCCTCAGGCGATGGTCGTTCAGGATCACACCATCCCCGACCGCTCCACAGGCTTAGCTAAGCCCTGTCTATCTCAACAACCAGTTGAGCTGTTCGTCAGTGATTCATCTAGAGTCTATAACGTAGTCATCATTCTCTTGTTAATTCGGCTCATCGAGCTTTGTATATCTTTTTGTCTGACTCTAAAATAATTATATTATCTGCCAATAACTGGAGAGAGAGAGACTCCGGGATCACCATAGCCCATGCTACCTAGAACTTTTTGTTCGAGAGAGAGAGAGAGAGAGAGAGAGAGAGAGAGAGAGAGAGAGAGATTATATACTATACCATCAGCACAGTATACCATACCATACATAATATACATTATATTACACCAATACGCAATATAAAGACGGTGAGAAACAAAATATAGTGACAACCGAGGCGCTCCAAGCAACAGTCTGCTAGATCAAGTTATCACAAGTCAAGCCTGGATCAGGTCGAGGCTTGGAGAGGAGAAAAACACCTGAAACCCAGTCCATGTGTATACCAGGTGTATACTCCAACACTGGCACCCAGGACCAAAATAGTGCCACTGAGGACACAGGTGTAGGAGAGTGACAAACCCAGGTGACCTGCCCCACGGGTCCAAACTCAAACAATGGGGGGAAAAACCCGCATGACAATAACATATGTTTCCCGTCAACGCACGCACACACACACACACACACACACACACACACACACACACACACACACACACACACACACACACACACACACACACACACACACACACGGGGGATGACAAGAATTACTGAACTACGGAACAAT
>NW_025562050.1:0-10063 GCF_020424385.1 Procambarus clarkii | reverse complement strand
TTTCCGTTTTTTTCCCACGTTTTTGTGAATTTTCAGTCTATGGGTATTAATTCATTATATATACGATAAAAATGATGCAAACCATAATTGATTAGATAATAACCTTAAATACTTCATTTTCAATCATCTATTTGTTTCTCGTTAAAAAACTGAGTAAGATATTGAAAAGGGGAGAAGTTCTGTTTTTATTGCATATTCATATTGTATATATTATTATTGCATATATTATTGCATGTTTTTATTGCATTCCTGACGTTTCAGCCGGAATAGAGCGGTTTTCGTTTACATCTTCCATCGGTAATATAAACGGAAAATCAGGAACATTTTAGTTAATTCTAATGAAAACACATTGATTTTTATCATTTGTATTGGAAACAACATTGTCATATGTCTTTTCTTGGATCTAATAATACGAAACCTCGCTCTATGATTTGAAGTTAAAATCCTCAAATATGGTTAATATCACTCTCTTGAGCCTCTGCATCACTCTCTTGAGCCTCTGCATCACTCTCTTGAGCCTCTGCATCACTCTCTTGAGCCTCTGCATCACTCTCTTGAGCCTCTGCATAGCTCTCTTGAGCCTCTGCATCACTCTCTTCAGCGTCTGCATCAATCTCTGAAGCCTCTGCATCCCTTTCTTGATCCTCTGCATCATTTTCGTAAGCCTCTGCATCACTCGCTTGAGCCTCTGAATAACTCTCTTGAGCCTTTGCATCACTCTCTTGAGCCTCTGCATCCCTCTCTTGAGCCTCTGCAACACTCTCTACAGCCTCTGTATCACTCTCTTGAGCCTCTGCACCCCTTTCGTATGACTCTGATCACTCTCTTAAGCCTCTGCATCACTCTCGTAAGCCTCTGCATCCCTCTCTTGAGCCTCTGCATCCCACTCTTGAGCCTCAGCATAACTCTCTTGAGTATCTGAATCCCTCTCTGAGCCTCTGAATCCCTCTTATGAGCGTCTGCATCCCTCTCGGGAGCATCTGCATCGCTCTCTTGAGCCTCTGCATCCGATCATAAGCCTTTGCATCACTCACTTAGGCCTCTGCACCCCTCTCTTGAGCCTCTGCATCACTCTCTTAAGCCTCTGCATCACTCTCTTCAGCCTCTGCATCCGTCTCTTGAGCTTCTGCATCATTCTCCTAAGCCTCTGTAACACTCTCTTGAGCCTCTGCATTACTCACTTTAGCCTCTGCATCGCTCTCGTGGGCCTCTGCATCACTCTCTTGAGCCTCTGCATCACTCTCTTGAGCCTCTGCATCACTCAATTAAGCCTCTGCTCCTTCTCTTGATCCTCTGCATCACTCTCTTGAGCCTCTGCATCACTCTCTTGATCCTCTACATCACTCTCTCAATCCTCTGCATCACTCTATTGAGCCTCTGAATCACTCTCTTGAGCCTCTGCATCACTCTCCTAAGCCTCTGCATCCCTCTCTTCATCCTCTGCATCACTCTCTTGAGCTTCTGCATCATTCTCTTGAGCCTCTACATCCCTCTCTTAAGCCGCTATATCATGCTCTTGAACCTCTGCATCACTCTCATGAGCCTCTGCATCACTCTCTTGAGCCTCTGCATCACTCTCTTGAGCCTCTGCATCACTCTCTTGAGCCTCTGCATCACTCTCTTGAGCCTCTGCATCACTCTCTTGAGCCTCTGCATCACTCTCTTAAGCCTCTGCTTCCTTCTCTTGATCCTCTGCATCACTCTCTTGAGCCTCTGCATCACTCTCTTGATCCTCATGAGAGCGATGCAGAGGCTCAAGAGAATTATGTAGAGGTTTAAGAGAGGGATGCAGAGGCTCAAGAGAATGATGTAGAGGCTCATGAGAGTGATGCAGAGGATTGAGAGAGTGATGCAGAGGCTCAAGAGAGGGATTCAGAGGCTCAGGAGAGGGATTCAGAGGCTTTAGAGAGTGATGCAGAGGCTGAGCATAGTGTTGCAGAGGCTCAAGAGAGGGATGCATAGGCTGAAGAGAGTTATGCAGACACTTAAGAGAGTTATGCAGAGGCTCAAGAGAGTGATGCAGAGGTTTATGATAGTGATGCAGAGGATCATGAGAGGGATGCAGAGGCTTAAGGGAGTGATGCAATGGCTCAGGAGAGGGATGCAGAGGCTCAAGAGAGGGATGCAGGAGTTGAAGAGAGGGATGCAGAGGCTCAAGAGAGGGATGCAGAGGCTTAAGAAAGTGTTGCAGCGGCTTAAAAGAGGGATAAAGAGCCTTAAGAGGGTGATGCAGAGGCTCGAGAGAGTGATGCAGTGGCTCAAGAGAGGGATGCAGGGGCTCAAGAGAGTGATTCAGAGGCTTACGAAAGTGATGCAGAGGCTAAAGTGAGTGATGCAGAGGCTTACGAGAGGGATTCAGAGGCTCAGGAGAGGGATTCAGAGACTCAAGAGAGTTATGCAGAGGATCAAGAGAGTGATGCAGAGGCTTACGAGAGGGATGCAGAGGCTGAAGAGAGTGATGCAGAGGCCTATGAGAGAGGAGCAGTGCTGAAGAGAGTGATGCAGAGGCTCAAGAGAGTGATGCAGAGGCTAAAGAGAGTGATGCAGAGGCTTAAGAGAGTGATGCAGAGGCTTAAGAGAGGGGTGCAGATTCTCAAGAGAGTGATGCAGAGGCTCAGGAGAGTGATGCAGATGCTTAAGCGAATGATGCAGAGGCTCAAGACAGGGATGCAGAGGCTGAAGAGAGTGATGCATAGGCTTAGGTGAGTGATGCAGAGGCTTAAGAGAGGGTTGCAGAGGCTCCAGAGAGTGATGCAGAGGCTTAAGAGAGGGATGCAGAGGTTCAAGAGAATGATGCAGAGGCTCACGAGAATGCTGCAGAGGTTCAGGAGAGGGATGCTGAGGCTCCAGAGAGGGATGCAGAGGCTCCAGAGAGTGATGTAGAGGCTCAAGAGAGTGATGCAGAGGCTCAAGAGAGTGAAGCAGAGGATCATGAGAGTGATGCAGAGGTTCAAGAGAGTGATGCAGAGGATCAAGAGAGGAAAGCATAGGCTTAAGAGAGTGATGCAGAGGCCGAAGAGAGTGATGCAGAGAGGGATGCAGAGGCTCAAGAGAGTGATGCAGACGATAAAGAGAGTGATGCAGAGGCTCAAGAGAGTGATGCAGAGGATCAAGAGAGGGAAGCAGAGGCTTAAGAGAGTTATGCAAAGGCTGAAAAGAGTGATGCAGAGGCTCTAGAGAGGGATGCAGAGGCTCAAGAGAGGGATGCAGAAGCTCAAGAGAGGGAGAGCAGAGGCTCTAGTGAGGGATGCAGATGCACAAGAGAAGGATGCAGAAGCTCTTGAGAGTGATGCAGAGGCTCAACAGAGGGATGCAGAGGCTTAAGAGAGTGATGCAAAGGCTCAAGAGAGGGATGCAGAGGCTCATCAGAGGGATGCAGAGGCTCATGAGAGGGATGCAGGAGTTTAAGAGAGGATTCAGAGGCTCAAGAGAGTGATTCAGAGGCTTACGAGAGTGATGCAGAGGCTTAAGAGAGGGATGCAGAGGCTCAAGAGAGGGATGCAGAGGCTCAAGAGAGGGATTCAGGGGCTCAAGAGAGGGACGCAAAGGCTCAAGTGAGGGATGCAGAGGCACAAGAGAGGGATGCAGATGCTTTTAAGAGTGACGCAGAATCTCAGGAGAGGAATGCAGAGTCTTAAAGAGTGATGCAAAGGCTCAGGAGAGGGATGCAAAGGCTCATGAGAGGATTCACGAGTTCAAGAGAGTGATGCAGACGCTCAAGAAAGGGATGCAGAGGCTCAAAAAAGGGATGCAGAGGCTTAAAAGGGTGATGCAGAGGCTCAAGAGAGTGATGCAGAGGCTCAAGAGAGGGATGCAGAAGCTCCAGAGAGGGATGCAGATGCTCAAGAGAGTGATGCAGAAGCTCAAGAGAGTGATGCAGAGGATCAAGAGAGGGAATCAGAGGCTTAAGAGAGTGATGCAGAAGCTGAAGAGAGTGCTGCAGAGGTTCAAGAGAGGGATGCTGAGGCTCCAGAGAGGGATGCAGAGGCTCAAGAGAGTGACGCAGAGGCTGAAGAGAGAGATGCAGAGGCATAAGAGAGTGATGAAGAGGCTCAACAGAGTAATACAGAGGCTCAAGAGGGTGATGTAGAGGCTCAAGAGAGTGATGCAGAGTCTCAAGAGAGTGAAGCAAAGGATCATGAGAGTGATGCAGAGGCTTGAGAGAGGGATGCAGAGGCTCAAGAGAGGGATGCAGAGGCTCAAGAGAGGAAAGCAGAGGCTCAAGAGAGGGATGCAGAAGCTCAAGAGAGGGATGCAGAGGCTCAAGTGAGGGATGCAGATGCACAAGAGAAGGATGCAGAGGCTCAAGAGAGGAAAGCAGAGGCTCAAGAGAGGGATGCAGAAGCTCTTGAGAGTGATGCAGAGGCTCAACAGAGGGATGCAGAGGCTTAAGAGAGTGATGCAAAGGCTCAAGAGAGGGATGCAGAGGCTCATGAGAGGGATGCAGGAGTTCAAGAGAGGATTCAGAGGCTCAAGAGAGTGATTCAGAGGCTTACGAGAGTGATGCAGAGGCTTAAGAGAGGGATGCAGAGGCTCAAGAGAGGGATGCAGGGGCTCAAGTGAGGGATGCAGAGGCACAGGAGAGGGATGCAGATGCTCTTAAGAGTGACGCAGAATCTCAAGAGAGGAATGCAGAGGCTTAAGAGAGTGATGCAAAGGCTCAGGAGAGGGATGCAAAGGCTCATGAGAGGGATTCACAAGTTCAAGAGAGTGATGCAGACGCTCAAGAAAGGGATGCAGAGGCTCAAAAAGGGATGCAGAGGCTTAAAAGGGGGATGCAGAGTCTCAAGAGAGTGATGCAGAGGCTCAATAGAGGGATGCAGAAGCTCCAGAGAGGATGCATAGGCTCAAGAGAGTGATGCAGAAGCTCAAGAGAGTGATGCAGAGGATCAAGAGAGGGAATCAGAGGCTTTAGAGAGTGATGCAGAAGCTGAAGAGAGGGATGCAGAGGTTCAAGAGAATGATGCACAGGCTCAAGAGAGTGCTGTGGAGATTCAAGAGAGGGATGCTGAGGCTCCAGAGAGGGATGCAGAGGCTCATGAGAGTGATGCAGAGGCTGAAGAGAGAGATGCAGAGGCATAAGAGAGTGATGAAGAGGCTCAACAGAGTAATACAGAGGCTCAAGAGAGTGATGTAGAGGCTCAAGAGAGTGATGCAGAGTCTCAAGAGAGTAAAGCAAAGGATCATGAGAGTGATGCAGAGGTTCAAGAGAGTGATGCAGAGGATCAAGAGAGGGAAGCAGAGGCTTAAGAGAGTGATGCAGAGGCCGAAGAGAGTGATGCAGAGAGGGATGCAGAGGCTCAAGAGAGTGATGAAGACGATAAAGAGAGAGTGATGCAGAGGCTCAAGAGAGTGATGCAGAGGATCAAGAGAGGGAAGCAGAGGCTTAAAAGAGTTATGCAAAGGCTGAAGAGAGTGATGCAGAGGCTCTAGAGAGTGATGCAGAGGCTTAAGAGAACGATTCAGAGGCTTACGAGAGAGATGCAGAGGCTTAAGAGAGTGAGGTAGAGGCTAAGGAGAGGGATGCAGAGGCCCAAGAGAGTGATGCAGAGGCTTAAGAGGGTGATGCAGAGGCTGAAAAGAGTGATGCAGAGGCTCAAGAGAGGGATGCAGGGGCTCAAGAGTGTGATGCAGAGGCTCAAGAGAGTGATTCAGAGGCTTAAGAGCGTGATGCAGAAGCTTAAGAGAGTGATGCAGAAGCTTGAGAGAGGGATGCAGAGGCTCAAGAGAGGGATGCAGAGGCTCAAGAGAGTTATGCAGAAGCTCAGAGAGGGATGCAGAGGGTCAAGTGAGGGATGCAGATGCACAAGAGAGGGATACATAGGCTTAAGAGAGTGATGCAAACGCTCATGAGAGGGATGCAGAGGCTCAAGAGAGTGATTCCAAGGCTTACGAGAGTGATGCAGAGGCATAAGAGAGTGATGCAGAGGCTTAAGAGAGGGATGCAGAGGCTCAAGAGAGGGATGCAGAGGATCAAGAGAGGGATGCAGGGGCTCAAGAGAGGGATGCAAAGGCTCAAGTGAGGGATGCAGAGGCACAAGAGAGGGATGCAGATGTTCTTAAGAGTGACGCAGAATCTCAAGAGAGGAATGCAGAGGCTTAAGAGAGTGATGCAAAGGCTCAGGAGAGGGATGCAAAGGCTCATGAGAGGGATTCACGAGTTCAAGAGAGTGATGCAGACGCTCAAAAAAGGGATGCAGAGGCTTAAGAAAGTGATGCAGAGGCTCAAAAAAAGGGATGCAGAGGCTTAAGAGGGTGATGCAGAGGCTCAAGAGAGAGATGCAGAGGCTCAAGAAAATGATGCAGAGGCTCAAGAGAGGGATGCAGAGGCTCAAGAGAGTGATGCAGAGGGTCAAGAGAGTGCTGAAGAGAGGCTGAAGAGAGGCTGAGGAGGTGATGAAGAGAGGTGATGCAGAGGCTGAAGAGAGCGATGCAGAGGGCTTAAGAGAGTGATGCAGAGGCTCATGAGAGCGATGCAGAGGCTCTAGAGAATGATGTAGAGGCTTAAGAGAGGGATGCAGAGGCTCAAGAGAATGATGTAGAGGCTCATGAGAGTGATGCAGAGGCTTGAGAGAGTGATGCAGAGGCTCAATAGAGGGATTCAGCGGCTTTAGAGAGTGATGCAGAGGCTGAGCATAGTGTTGCAGAGGCTCAAGTGAGGGATGCAGAGGCTGAAGAGAGTTATGCAGACACTTAAGAGAGTTATGCAGAGGCTCAAGAGAGTGATGCAGAGGTTTATGAGAGTGATGCAGAGGATCATTAGAGGGATGCAGAGGCTTAGGGGAGTGATGCAAAGGCTCAGGAGAGGGATGCAGAGGCTCAAGAGAGGGATGCAGGAGTTGAAGAGAGGGATGCAGAGGCTCAAGAGAGGGATGCATAGGCTTAAGAAAGTGTTGCAGCGGCTTAAAAGAGGGATAAAGAGCCTTAAGAGGGTGATGCAGAGGCTCAAGGGAGTGATGCAGTGGCTCAAGAGAGGGATGCAGGGGCTCAAGAGAGTGATTCAGAGGCTTACGAAAGTGATGCAGAGGCTAAAGTGAGTGATGCAGAGGCTTACGAGAGGGATTCAGAGGCTTACGAAAGTGATGCAGAGGCTAAAGTGAGTGATGCAGAGGATCAAGAGAGGGATGCAGAGGCTCAAGAGTGATGCAGAGACTCAAGAGAGTTATGCAGAGGATCAAGAGAGTGATGCAGAGGCTTACGAGAGGGATGCAGAGGCTGAAGAGAGTGATGCAGAGGCTGAAGAGAGTGTTGCAGAGGCTCAAGAGAGGGATGCAGAGGCTCAAGAGAGTTATGCAGAGGCTCATGCGAGTGATGTAGTGGATCAAGAGAGGGATGCAGGGGCGTAAGAGAGTGATGCAGACGCTGAAGAAAGAGTTGCACAGGCTTAAGAGAGTGATGCAGAGGCTCAGGAGAGAGATGCAGAGGCTAAAGAGAGTGATGCAGAGGCTTAAGAGAGTGATGCAAAGGCTCAAGAGAGTGATGCAGAGGCTCAAGAGAGTGATGCAGAGGCTCACGAGAGTGATTCAGAGGCTCAAGAGAGTGATGCAGAGGCTCAAGAGAGTGATGCAGAGGCCCACGAGAGCGATGCAGAGGCTAAAGTGAGTAATGCAGAGGCTCAAGAGAGTGTTACAGAGGCTTAGGAGAACGATGCAGAAGCTCAAGAGAGGGATGCATAGGCTTAAGAGAGTGATGCAAAGGCTCATGAGAGGGATGCAGAGGCTCAAGAGAGTGATTCCAAGGCTTACGAGAGTGATGCAGAGGCATAAGAGAGTGATGCAGAGGCTTAAGAGAGGGATGCAGAGGCTCAAGAGAGGGATGCAGAGGATCAAGAGAGGGATGCAGGGGCTCAAGAGAGGGATGCAAAGGCTCAAGTGAGGGATGCAGAGGCACAAGAGAGGGATGCAGATGCTCTTAAGAGTGACGCAGAATCTCAAGAGAGGAATGCAGAGGCTTAAGAGAGTGATGCAAAGGCTCAGGAGAGGGATGCAAAGGCTCATGAGAGGGATTCACGAGTTCAAGAGAGTGATGCAGACGCTCAAAAAAGGGATGCAGAGGCTTAAGAAAGTGATGCAGAGGCTCAAAAAAGGGATGCAGAGGCTTAAGAGGGTGATGCAGAGGCTCAAGAGAGAGATGCAGAGGCTCAAGAAAATGATGCAGAGGCTCAAGAGAGGGATGCAGAGGCTCAAGAGAGTGATGCAGAGGGTCAAGAGAGAGCTGCAGAGGCTGAAGAGAGCGATGCAGAGGCTCAAGAGAATGATGTAGAGGCTCATGAGAGTGATGCAGAGGCTTGAGAGAGTGATGCAGAGGCTCAAGAGAGGGATTCAGAGGCTTTAGAGAGTGATGCAGAGGCTGAGCATAGTGTTGCAGAGGCTCAAGTGAGGGATGCAGAGGCTGAAGAGAGTTATGCAGACACTTAAGAGAGTTATGCAGAGGCTCAAGAGAGTGATGCAGAGGTTTATGAGAGTGATGCAGAGGATCATTAGAGGGATGCAGAGGCTTAGGGGAGTGATGCAAAGGCTCAGGAGAGGGATGCAGAGGCTCAAGAGAGGGATGCAGGAGTTGAAGAGAGGGATGCAGAGGCTCAAGAGAGGGATGCAGAGGCTTAAGAAAGTGTTTGCAGCGGCTTAAAAGAGGGATAAAGAGCCTTAAGAGGGTGATGCAGAGGCTCAAGGGAGTGATGCAGTGGCTCAAGAGAGGGATGCAGGGGCTCAAGAGAGTGATTCAGAGGCTTACGAAAGTGATGCAGAGGCTAAAGTGAGTGATGCAGAGGCTTACGAGAGGGATTCAGAGGCTTACGAAAGTGATGCAGAGGCTAAAGTGAGTGATGCAGAGGATCAAGAGAGGGATGCAGAGGCTCAAGAGTGATGCAGAGACTTAAGAGAGTTATGCAGAGGATCAAGAGAGTGATGCAGAGGCTTACGAGAGGATGCAGAGGCTGAAGAGAGTGATGCAGAGGCCTATGAGAGAGGAGCAGAGGCTGAAGAGAGTGATGCAGAGGCTTACGAGAGGGATGCAGAGGCTGAAGAGAGGGATGCAGAGGCTCAAGAGAGTTATGCAGAGGCTCATGCGATTGATGTAGAGGATCAAGAGAGGGATGCAGGGGCGTAAGAGAGTGATGCAGACGCTGAAGAAAGAGTTGCACAGGCTTAAGAGAGTGATGCAGAGGCTCAGGAGAGAGATGCAGAGGCTAAAGAGAGTGATGCAGAGGCTTAAGAGAGTGATGCAAAGGCTCAAGAGAGTGATGCAGAGGCTCAAGAGAGTGATGCAGAGGCTCACGAGAGTGATGCAGAGGCTCAAGAGAGTGATGCAGAGGCTCAAGAGAGTGATGCAGAGGCCCGAGAGCGATGCAGAGGCTAAAGTGAGTAATGCAGAGGCTCAAGAGAGTGTTACAGAGGCTTAGGAGAACGATGCAGAAGCTCAAGAGAGGGATGCAGAGGTTGAAGAGAGTGGATGCAGAGGCTCAGGAGAGGGATGCAGAGGCTCAAGAGAGTGATTCAGAGGCTCAATAGAGTGATGAAGAGGCTCGAGAGAGTGCATAACTCTCTTAAGTGTCTGCATAACTCTCTTGAGCCTCTGCATCCCTCTCTTGAGCCTCTGCATCATTTTCTTGAGCCTCTGCATCTCTCTCTTGAGCCTCTGCATCACCCTCTTAAGCCTCTGCATCCCTTTTTTGAGCCTCTGCATCACTTTCTTAAGCCTCTGCATCCCTTTTTTGAGCGTCTGCATCACTCTCTTGAACTCGTGAATCCCTCTCATGAGCCTTTGCATCCCTCTCCTGAGCCTTTGCATCACTCTCTTAAGCCTCTGCATTCCTCTCTTGAGATTCTGCGTCACTCTTAAGAGCATCTGCATCCCTCTCTTGTGCCTCTGCATCCCTCACTTGAGCCTTTGCATCCCTCTCTTGAGCCCCTGCATCCCTCTCTTGATCCTCTGCATCCCTCTCTTGAGCCTCTGCATCCCTCTCTTAAGCCTCTGCATCACTCTCTTATGCCTCTGCATCACTCTCGTAAGCCTTGGAATCACTCTCTTGAGCCTCTGCATCCCTCTCATGAGCCTTTGCATC
>NW_025562048.1:0-26202 GCF_020424385.1 Procambarus clarkii | reverse complement strand
TGTCTGTACCTCCTCTGTCGTCTTCACACTTCCATCTACTGCCATTATACTTCCGTCTCCTGTCATCATACTTCACTTCCTCATCTTCACCGACGATCCTCCCTTTCGTCTCCTCATTTATCCGAGATCTCATCCTGTTTGACTTCCATCGAGTCCTTGGCTTTCTTCTATTCCTCTATGCTTGTATCATCATCCTCTTCCCACACTTCTCACCTTTATACAACTCCCTTTCCTCTCCTTCAACTCTTCTTCGTTCCCTAAAAGTTTCTTCAAGCACTGTACTACACCCAACAGCACTCGACCGTACATGTCGCTTTACCTCTCCTAGAGTGCTCGTAAGCATCTCTCTACACATACTGTCTCTTCTCCTCTCATTTTCTCAGCTATTACTCTTCCTCGCTATCCCTCCTCCACGTTTTCTGCGAAACATGTCAACTCTCGACATCTCCCACAACTTAACTCCACTATCCATATGCTTCTGTGCTCGTGGACAATTTGACGTTTTACACCCGTCCTTGATCTGTCCACATCTTTCTTCACTTCTACTCAGCACAGTTGCATTCACCTTCCGACTCTTAATTTCAGCAGGCTGGGTTCTACTCAGGTCCATTCTCTTCACATGATGATTCTTTGGCTGGGTCATCTTCACTTCTGACCTCATTTTCCTGGGCTGGACCTTCATCAAATAACCATGCTATATCTACGTCGATATCTTCCACCGGCTGAATCGACACTGTCTCACCTTCTCCAGTGTCTTCCTCGTCGGCCACCTCTGCCTTCATCACTACCGAGACAGGGTTTTCAATGGCTTGGCGGTCTCCTGACTCATCTCCTCGGATGTCAGTCAGGTTCACACTCTCAGGTGTCCCACCCGTGCCGTGGGCTTCTGGGCACTCCTCTGGCACAGTCTCTGCTATGACTCCTGGCAACACCTTTGTCCCACACAAGTCATTCCCCAGGATCACTTGGACTCCTGGAACAGGTATGTGGGGGCACACTCCCAACATCACCTCTGCCGACAGATATTCCGACCTTAGCTGGACAGTACAAACGGGCATGTCACTCTCAGACAATAACCCATATACTTTCATCTTCCCACTGCCAGCTAACCGTCGATCATTCCCAATCAGGCTTCTCGCAATCAAGCTCTGATTACCTCCGGTATCCCTTAAGATACCCACTTCTCCCTCAGGTTGGCCTCCTATACTGATCCAACCTTTGCTCATGAACGGCCTATGCCTCTCGTTCACTAAGTTTACTTTCTGTGGTTTGTCTTGGAACACCTTAGTATATTCACATCGGGGGTCACACATGGCCAGGGTCACAACTCTCTTGCCCTTCCGACAGTCTCGCATCACGTGACCCAATCCGTTACAATTGTAACACCTCACCTGGGAGAAATATCTCCTATACGTACCAGAGCGGCTCTGGCTTTGTCCACTCGCATGAGAGTTCCTCAGGCCAGGCACACTACCTGCACTCTGTGGGGCTTTACTGGACTCTTGATTTCCTGGATCACGATTAGTTTCTCGTTTAGCTCCTCCATCTTCACTTTCAGACGAAGTGCGCGACCTACTCTTCTGAGTTTTAGGGTACTTACTTTTATCTGCCCATTTATCGAAATTCTTCTCACCCCAGACTCTTCTGGGTCTATCATAATTTCTTCCTCCCCAGACTCCTCTGGATCTGCCATTGCTGCGCCTCACCTCGCTTCTCACTCTGTTCTCCCTCAAGCTCTTGTATGCTTCGGTAATCATATCTGCCCTATCTGCGGCATCCTTCACATCCTTTATCCCCGCTTCTTGGATCTTGAACTTTGTTTCGGGATGCATCATCTCCAAGAACTTTTCCATGACCATCAGTTGCTTCAGGTCAGCGTAAGATCCAACTCCGGCAGCCTCAATCCATTTCTGAAATCATCTTTCCAGATCCCTTGCTGTCTCAGCAAACGTCCATGTCCCAACTTTGATCATCTCTCTGAAGCGCTTCCTATAAGCTTCTGGGGTTAACTGAAACGAGCGCAATATGCTGCTCTTTACTGTGGCATAATCCTGGCACTCTTCCAATGACAATTGGGTGTATGCCTCCCTGGCTGCACCGGTCAATCTTAACTGGACCAGCTGGGCCCATTCCTCCTGTGGCCACTCCTTGATGCTGGCTACTTTTTCAAAATGCTCGAAGAAGCTCTCTGCCTCTTCGGGAACAAACAAGGGAATGTCCTTCTCCCTAACCCTAACATCTGGCGAGTGTGATACCTGGGTGGTGCTCTCTGGCAACCCATGTTCAATCCTTTGCTCAGCCAAGGTTCTATTCGCTTCTATCTGCATTTGTTTTGTTCTCTCTTTTTCTTTTTCGACCTGGGCTTTTTCTTTTTCCTGTTCCAACTCCAGTTCCCTTATTCTGGTTTTCTCTTTTTCTTTCTTCACCTCTAGTCTTGTTTTCTCTACTTCCAGTCTGGTTTTCTCTTTTTCCTTCTCGGCTTCATTTTTCATCTGGAGTTCTAATTTCATCTTTTCCAGCTGGAACTGTCTCTCCTTGTCCTCACGCTGTATCTGGAGCTCTAACTGGAATCTCTCCAAGCTCCTATTTCGGCTACTCCTGCTATTGCGGCTACTCTTGCTGCTCCTACTCGATCCCTGGGATCTCACTTCATCCTGCCCATCATCCTTTCCACTTTCAGCTCCTTTTTGGGCTCCTTGCTCTGCCGCTTTACTTTTGGCTCTTAACTGCCCCAGGATCTCATCCTTCATCCCAGCTACTTTAGATGCTTATTATAGTGTGGGTTGGTGGTGTTGTCGTCGTTGTTCCTCCTTTACGGACAACCCAACCCACAACTCGGTAGAGTGCTTATACCGGACTAGGAGATCACACTGGGCACTTCTGGCTCTTGGAGAGGGGCTCAACGTCACACGTTTAGGGGATGCGGCTCCAACACTTAGCCTCGTTTTCACGCGCACACACCCACTCGAGCCGCTGTGACTCCCCACTCTCTCCTTATGAGATATGATCTCCTCAATCTCTTATGACTTACTAGTATAACCTTCTACCCTGTCCACAGCAGTGGTTCTTGGTTCTTTCTCTCTCTCTCCTGCTTTACTACCTCCTGGGAAGCCTCACTAGGACAAGGGCAAACACCAGCAAATTGGAATACATTTACTGGACAAAGCACATACACACATATAATAATAATGAATCCTATACTCTATACTATTACAATCAGGTTGCACTCCAACACCATCAGAACTCATCATCAGCTTATCCAGTGGTATCCTATCTTCTGATTCCCCACCTGATACTATCTGCCTCTTCAAGTAGATCAAGTCTTATACTACAATGTTGCACTATCAGCAAGAGAATATATCTATAAACATGTACAAGGAAAATCAGCATTGAATGCAATAACATATATAGATCAGTATAAATGTTCCTTATACACAACAATGATCAATCGATCACTCTATCAGTCCTAGAACACATACATCTGTAGGTAATCCAGCCTACGACTGTAACTCTAAACTTCAGTATAAATCACTCCTTGACATATGAATGCAAACAATCACTCACCTCTCACTGCGTCTTGCATGCTAATGACAACCAAACACTATCAACTCCCTACAAGTGATCCACCAGAACTTCCCTTCCACCTCTGGAAGTTCACTACCCTGATATCTTCAGGTTCTTTTGTGCTTAACTACCAGGATCCTCTGCAGCTCCTCCAGGCTGCTACCATGAAGTCTCCTTGAGCAACTACGGTGCTTCACCCTTCTGCTAGGTTCCTCCACAGCTCTCCTGGCTGCTACACCATGAAGTTTCCTCGAGCAACTATGGTGCTTCACCACCTCTACAGAAGCACGTGACACTCCTCTTCACTGCTTCTCCTCACAGCTCCAGGTCCTCTCCTCCACTACCTTGGAGTCTCATCAATTACTTCATCTGTGCTGGCTTCGAAGTTCTCAGCAACTTCTTCCCCAAAGACAAACCTGCAACCCATCGACACTCCAATAAAAATATTTCCCCTTTAACACATAAACAAAAATAATCACACAATATGTTTGCCTCCAACCTCTATCTGTCCTCTACATACTGTGAGAGTGGACTCCCCCGTTGGGCGGGTCCATGCTCCACCTTGCCCGGTGGGCCTCCACACTCTCCTCCGCCGCCCCTCAGTCAGTTGGCTCCAAGCGGTCGAAGGGAGAGGACGCGCTGCTCGTCCCTCCAGCTGTCTCTCTCATCTCCGTCCTCTTATTTAGGCTTCCTGCCTTACCAAAACATTTCTAACTCATCAATAAGCATTGCTACTGTCGCTGGGCACACGACCAACTACAAACAATCACTATGAACTGGCTTAAATCGTGCTTACCACAGATTGTCTCGTCGAGCGCGCTCCTCCCTCTGACAGAGCTTGGTCAGAGCGCTTCCACGGCCCACAATAATGCCTCTGGGCGGTTTAATAAACACTCCTCGTCGCCCAGGACTTGAGACCACACCTCCCCCAGCTCGATTCCACAGCTGGTACGTCTGCACACTTCTCTTCTCTTCGAGATATACCACTAGGGGTTCCTTTCTGACGGGAGCTCAACGGAGCGCGGCTTTCCCCCTGCGATGTCTGGCCTCAAGTGAGGTCAAAGCCCTCCAGAAGCGAGCCTCACGCCTCCAGCAAAATATCCACATCTCCTAACCAGTCATTTATCTATTTCCTTATTTACTGCCCATAATCTCAAATTGTTCATTGAATCCAACAAACTATTTTACATCTGTGTTATCGCCTCTATATTTCCTATACTTTCTAGTTAGGTCAGGCTTGTTGAATAACTCTCAAGGGTGAGACTCGTTTCTCCTGTAGGCTGAGATCACAACAGTAGTGTGTTTTGGAGCTTAGTGGGGTACAGGTCCCCTTGACCTGTGGGAGGCAAGCCATCAACATCTTGGCCTCAGTGCGGTTTTAAGGTATTGTGCACTTGATTTCATGTCCTCAGTAGATACCCATTTTGCCTCTTAGGATGTGCTAGGACCTTTCAAATTTGATTTTAATTTACGTGCTCAATTAATAAAGAGAAACACATTGGTTCCAGTGGTATTCAGTTAATCCCGTTGTTTATTTTTATATATTTTTCTACTTTGTCATTTTTAGGTGTTGATATGTTGGCTTGGAAAGTTCCCGTGTTCCCCTCCATCTTATGAATATTAATTTAATTAATTAAAGTAGCTCTTGAATCTCCCTTTCAGTTCAGTAACATTACAGTATTATTCCTTTAAGATTCATTTACTTGCCCCTTTGAGTTCCATGATTATTGAGTCCCTTCCTTCCTGGGGAAACAATAATTTTGACACATTCATTTATGATTTGGGAAGGTGGTGGCAGTGTTTTAATGACTTTAATTATTAGTTTTAAATTAATAACCCCTGTTCTTGATGTCTCCTCCTCATTTAATATTCCGCTTATATTCGTGACAGTCCAGTAAGGGGTCATACTGGACTTTAACAGTGTTAAGCTGGGGTATTGAGTGAAGAAGAAGGAGGGTAGGAAAGATTCATTTTAATTAAGATTCAGTCGTCATTACAATGGTGGCAGTGGTGGGATTTTTTTTATTAAGTTCTCTGGAACAGTATTAAATGTTGAAAACTAGAGCTAGTGAAATAGAGAAATAAATCTAGAAAGTGAACATCTAGAAAATTGTTACTAGAAAATTACCCTGTCTCTAGATAAGTTGTATGAGTGAACTGGTTTGAGAACCATCTAGTAGGGTCTCTAGAAACGTTGATCAGTGGGTAACTTCATCTAGATTTTTCTTGACCCTAGATACTGATAGTTATATATTTTTTGTGGTTTATTGAACAATAGGATGTGGTACACAGTCTGAAAAATGTGTTCACCCGCTGTTGTTGTGGACTTGAGTATGAACTCTGGGATAAGTTTGGCTCTGGGGTATGAGTTTGAGAAACTCATACCCAGTGTGTTGTGTTGGTTAAGAGACATGTCTGTGGACATTGAATTTTTTTTAATAAAAATATATTTCGTGTATTTTCTTTAGATTTTAAGGATCTGGATACGCTGTGGTGGGCAGTTGCCACAGGTGTGGAGTGGAACACGAGGACCCTGAAGGGTAGTGTTCTCTTTTTGTTTTGTTTTTGAGTTTTAATGACATTGTTTTATTTTTTTAATGTTTCTATGTAACGTGATGTGATGTGTTTGATCTTTATTCCAGGAGGAATACTGGGATAGCTGAAGGCTATCGGATGATTTTAGCTAGTGTAAGTTGTTAGGTATGGATTTTTACAGTTATTTGTTACTATATCAGGACAGGTATAGGATATTTTGTCTTCCAGGTAGTTGGAAGGGTACAGGGCTGCATCCAAGTTGGACAGTCAGGATTATAGGGGATGGTCCCTGTCCTTATGTTTTATGTATTATTACTGTGGTTGTTATGTATGTATACATGCTGGAGCACACTTTTTGGGGGTGCCATTATTGTTGTTGGAGGATTTTATGGAATTAGTTAGGATTAGATAATTTCTTTTGTTTTGAGGCATTGGGTTAATGTATGGTTGGGTTAAAAATGTTGATTTTGGAGTTAATGGTTATGGTAGCACAAGATTTTTGGATAAGAAAAGTGTGCTTAAATTTCTTTACAAACAAATTTCTTAATTTCCGAGGAGGGGGAGTTGTAATGATCTGGTGCTTACATCATGGTTCTCCCCTCTCCCCCTCCTTCCTTCTCCCTTTCTCCCCTCCCCTTGCCCGTCATTTGTCTCCCCCTCTTCCCCCCCTTTCGCCCATTTGTCAAGGGCCAAGAGGCTGACCTGAGGGGTGGTCTTGCTAGCGGATCCTCATGGTGCCTAGGCTCCCCCCACTCCATTCCCTCTCCATCCACCTCTCAATTCCCCCTCTTCCCCTCTCACCGGTTCCTTTCCCATACCAGACGAGTCAAATGTCCCTACCCTTTATCTTGGAGGAGACGGGGTTGAACATAATTTATCAGTTTCCATAAACATTGCTCGGAGGTGCACTAGGCTCCAGTGGTCCACTATAGAGGCGCCTTGTTCCCTTCAAATAGCTGGCGAGAGCTGACTCAATCTTCAAGAATTTCATGTATCCTTCGACCGCTGATCATAGTAGGTGATTGGCGGTAGATAAGTGCCAAGTCTTTATTGGCCCTAGAGAGCCAAATCTCAGGCCTAGTTTTAAATGTTGGCCATAGCCAAATAATGGGTGGAGCCCTGGGGGCTGTACTAGATTGTGGGAGGAGCAATCCTTGCCACCGGTAAGTTGGTGAAACAAAATTTCAGTAGTGTGTTCTGGAGCTTAGTGGGGTACAGGTCCCCTTGACCTGTGGGAGGCAAGCCATCAACATCTTGGCCTCAGTGCGATTTTAAGGTATTGTGCACTTGATTTCATGTCCTCAGTAGATACCCATTTTGCCTCTTAGGATGTGCTAGGACCTTTCAAATTTGGTTTTAATTTACGTGCTCAATTAATAAAGAGAAATACATTAGTTCCAGTGGTATTCAGTTAATCCACTTGTTTATTTTTATGTATTTTTCTATTTTGTCATTTTTAGGTGTTGATATGTTGGCTTGGAAAGTTCCCGTGTTCCCCTCCATCTTATGAATATTAAAGTAGCTCTTGAATCTCCCTTTCAGTTCAGTAAGATTACAGTATTAGTCCTTTAAGATTCATTTACTTGCCCCTTTGAGTTCCATGATTATTGAGTCCCTTCCTTCCTGGGGAAACAATAATTTTGACACATTCATTAATGTTTTGGGAAGGTGGTGGCAGTGTTTTAATGATTTTAATTATTAGTTATAAATTAATAACCCCTGTTTTTGATGTCTCTTCCTCATTTAATATTCCGCTTATATTCGTGGCAGTCCAGTGAGGGGTCATACTGGACTTTAACAGTGTTAAGCTGGGGTATTGAGTGAAGAAGGAGGGTAGGAAAGATTCATTTTAATTAAGATTCAGTCGCCATTACACCAATACCATCAGAACTCTATCATCTACTTATCAAGTGGTTTCCCAACTCCTGACTCACCACCTAATACTACCAACCTCATCAAGTAGGTCACGTCTTATAAGATAATATTGCACTATCAGCCTCACCAAGTGGGTAAATCATGTAGTACAATATGATATGGCTCTACCAACTCTGGAACATATAAATATCTGCAGGCAATTCAGCCTATGGCTAACATTCTATAAACATCAACATACATATTCCTTGATAAACAACAATGATCAATCAATCACCCTATCAGTCGTAGAACACATATGTATGTCTCTGCAGGTTATCCAGACTACGGTTATGACTCTATACTTCAGTATACATATTCCTTGGCACAAGAATGGTAGTCAATCACTTACTTCAGCATAAGTACTCCTTGGCACAAAAATGGTAACCAATCACCTTTCACTGCGTCTAGCACGCTAATTACAACCAAACACTCTACCAACTTCCTACAAGTAATTAATAAGAACTTCCCTTCCACATCTGGAAGTTCACTACCCTTACATCATCAGGTTCTTCCGGGTTTATCTACCAGGATCCTCCGCAGCTCTTCCAGGCTGCCACACCATGAAGTCTTCCTTGAGCAACAATGGTGCTTCACCACTGGTACCACAAAATCATGCGAAACTTCAACTCCTCTTCTCATAGGTTGAGGTTCTCTTCCTCACTGTATGGTTGCTCTCCCACAGAGCTCAGTGCCTTCCACAACCTTGGAGTCTCATCAACTACTCCCTCTCTGCTGGCTTCGAAGTTCTCAGCAACTCCTTCCCCAGACAAACCACAATAAGATCTCCCGCAGGGCGCTCTCTGACGGGGCGGCGACACTCAGGGCGCCTCAGGCTACCCACAGAACTGCTCTTAGTGTCCCCTCAACACCTTCTGCTGTTCCTGACTTGAGCTGACACGCCTCTTAACTTATTTCTCAGTCGAGACGTCTGTCCACTTCCTTCCTCTTGAAGGTATATCAAACAGGGGTTCCTCTCTAACAGGGGCTCAAACAGAGCACGCCCTCCCCATCACGATTTTTTCAGCTCAAGTGGCTTAAGCTCCTCTCACACCTCCAGCAAACTTTCCACATCTCATAACCAGTCATTTATCTATATCCTGACTCTCTGCCCATATTCTTAAATTGTTTATCAAATTTACCCAATTATTTTGCGTATGAATCTTCACCTCTATATTTCTTTGGCCTTCTAGTCAGGTCAGGCCTGATAGAATAATTCTCAAAGGGGAAACTCGTTTTTCGGCTACCTGGGATCATAACAGGAGGCATTTAGGGCGCTTTATACTGCCTACGTGAGGCCAATCTTAGAGTTCGCCGCCCCCATTATGGAGTCCCCATATGAACAAACACATAAGGAAACTGGAAAAGGTTCAGAAGTTTGCAACAAGAATCGTCCCAACATTACGAGGGATGGGGGTATGAAGAGCGCCCGAAGGAACTGAGCTTTACGACACTAGAAAAAAAAGAAGGGAGGGGGAGGGGATATGATAGAAACGTATAAAATGCTTAGGGGGATTGACAGAGTGGAAATAGACGAAATGTTCACACGGAATAGTATCAGAACGAGGGGACATGGGTGGAAGCTCAAAACTCAGATGAGTCACAGAGTTGTTAGGAATTTTTCTTTTAGCGTGAGAGTAGTGGAAAAATGGAATGCACTTAAGGAGCAGGTTGGGGAAGCAAATTCTATTCATACTTTTAAAACTAGGTATGATAGGGAAATAGGACCGGAGTCATTGCTGTAAACAACTGATGGCTCGAAAAGCGGGATCCAAGAGTCAATGCTCGATCCTGCAGGCACAAATAAATATGTACACACACACACACACACACATAGACCAAAGAGCCAGAGCTCAACCCCCGCAAGCACAACTAGGTGAGTACACACACACACACACACACACACACACACACACACACACACACACACACACACACACACACACACACACACACACACACACACACACACAGATCAGAGAGGGAATAGTTAACCAGGCACCATTAGAGGAGTTTGGGATTACCAGTGGGGAGGGGAGAAAGTTTTTGCTAGAGTTGGATGTGATGACAAAGGTTATAGGCCTGGATGGAATCTCATCATGGATACTAAAGGAAGGAGCAGAAGCACTGTGCTTGTCACTCTCCATGGTGTATAACAATTCAATGGTAACAGGTGAACTGCCCAAAATTTGGAAAACGGCAAATGTAGTCCCGATATACAAGAAGACGGATAGACTGGAGGTACTGAACTACAGGCCAGTGTCCCAACTTGCATACCATGCAAGTTGATGGAGAAGATTGTGTGAAAAAACTAGTGGAACATCCGGAGTGAAAAAAACTTCATAACACAACATCAGCATGATTTCAAGGAAAAGAATAATTGGATTCTACGACCAAGTAACAAAAATCAGGCAAGGAAGAGAGGAGTGGGCAGACTGCATATTTTTGGATTGCCAGAAAACCTTTGACACATTACCACACAAGAGACTATTGCACAAGCTGGAGATGCAGGCATGAGTGAAAGGGAAGGTACTCCATTGGTTAAGGGAGAACCTAAGCAACAGAAGACAGCGAGTCACTGTGAGGGGTGAGGTCTCAGAGTGGCGAGGCGTCATCAGTGGAATCCCACAGGGATCAGTCCTTGGACCTATACTGTTTCAGATATGTGTAAATGATCTCCCAGAGGGAAAAGACTAGTTCCTCTCAATGTTTGCTGATGATGCAAATACTATAAGGAGGATTAAAACAAAGGAAGATAGTATGAGACTGCAAGATGACCTAGACAAGGTGAAGGAATTTTCCAATAATGGGCTACTAACCCAAGTAAATGTAAGGTAAAACTAAGAGGATGGAACAGGAAGCCGGATAAAGGATATCGAATACGAGACAAAGTTCTCCATAAAACGAACAGAGAGAAAGATGAAGGAGTTGATAACATGGCAAACCCTTCACTTGAAGCCCACATGGAAAGAATATCATCAATGGCGTATGCGAGGCTGACTAACATCAGTACTGCCTTCAGAAACCTGTGTAAGGAATTCTTCAGAACCTTGTATACCACATATGTAAGACCAGTCTTGGTGTATGCGGCACCACCATGGAACCCGTACCTTGTCAAGCACAAGACGAAGCTGAAAAACGTTCAGAGGTATGCCCCTAGGCTAGTCCCAGAACTAATTGGCATGAGTTACGAGGAAAGGCTGCGTGAACTGCACCTCACGTTGCTGGAAGACAGAAGAGTAGGGCGAAGCCATGATAACATATAAAATTATCAGAGGAATTAACAGGGCAGATAATTTAATAATTTAATTGTCAGGGGAAAGCTCCAAGCCATTACAACTTTATAGCACTGGGAAGGGGGTCAGGATAAGGATTTGGGATGGGACAGGGGAAAGGAATGGTGTCCAACCACCTTGATGGTCGGGGGTTGAACACCGACCTGCATAAAGCGAGACCGTCGCTCTACCGTCCAGTCAAAGTGGGTGCTCGAACAAGGGGACACAGGTGGAGGCTGACTACCCAAATGACCCAGAGTCATTAGAAAGAACTTTTTTAGTGTCAGAGAAGTTAATAAATAGAGAACTAGGAAGTGATGTGGTGGAGACTCCATTCACAGTTGCAAATGTAGATGTGATAAATGTCGAGAAGTTCAGGAATCTGTACAACAGTAGATTGACAGTTGAGAGGCGGGATTAAAGAGTCGAAGCTCAACCCCACAAGCACGTCTAGGTGAGTATAACTAGGTGAAAACACACACACACAGTAAAGGTTCAAAAATATTTATTAATCTAAGAACATTGGGAAGGCGGGGCTAGGAGCTAAGCTCGACCCCACAAGCACTTCTAGGTTAGTACACACTTTATTACAAATATAGTCAATTACGACTGAACATAAAATATGTAAATTAAAAAAAATAAAAGGTAAGGTAATTATGAAGAGAATATGTTTTGTTTAATTGTCAGGGGAAAGCGCTAAGCTATTACGACTTTAATAGCATTTGGAAGAGGTCAGGATAAGGATTTGGGATGGAACGAGGGGGAAGGAATGGTTCCCAACCACTTGGACGGTCGGGGATTGAACGCCGACCTGCAGTAAGGGAGAACGTCGCTTCATGCATTTTATTGCATTCTTCATGCAATAACGTTGTGCCTTTTATGCCGAACTTTAAACACACCCAAGATATTTCTTTCATAATTCATCTCGGCAATTCTTGCATACCTCTCCTCGATATTTAGTTCATTAATCTCCTCGGCACCTCCTTCATACCTCGTCTCTTGCGTGTCCCGGGGCATCAGTTTTGTCCTAGATTTCCTTGCTTTCTCTGCCTCCTTCATGGCTTGAATTTCCGTCTTCTGCCTCTCTATCCTAAGTTGTAATAACAAGGGAAAGATTGCCTTTGCCTCAGCTTTCAGCAGACTTCGTGTTTCAAAAACCTTATCGCTGAGCTTCTGTATTGTCTCGTCGAGCTAACTTTACTTTACTGCGAGCTGAAATATTTCATCAAATACCGCTTGTTTCTGTTTTGGCAAATCTAGTCCCAATGCACGAAGATATTTAATTTTCCTGACACGCGTCTTTGTTATTGCCCATCTCTCTAAATCTTTCTTTGCAAACTCTTCTCTCTCCCGCTCTATTCGGCAGACGAGTTGTTTAAGCTCATAGCCGAAGACTTTCTTAGTGGTGGAGGCTTCACCTTCCACTTGGTGCTGCTCCTCCTCCTCTCTCTTCCGCTTCAGAGACATTCTGGCGAGAAGTGAATACTTTTTATTGTAATGACTTACTAACATGTGATAAATATCACAGATGAACTTAAATATAGTGAGGCTCAAAATGTCGATGACCCTCGCTCTCTCTCTCAATGGATCGTTCAAAAAGTGGCTGAAGAGATGCCCTGATGTAGAGCATGTTGTGGCATACTCTTATGTAGTTAGTGTAGTTGTGTTAGTGTGTAGTGGAGTTAGTGCATGTCTTATGTAGTTAGTGTAGTTGTGTTAGTGTGTAGTGGAGTTAGTGCATGTCTTATGTAGTTAGTGTAGTTGTGTTAGTGTGTAGTTGTGTTAGTGTGTAGTGGAGTTAGTGCATGTCTTATGTAGTTAGTGTAGTTGTGTGGAGTTAGTGTCTTATGTAGTTAGTTAGTGTGTGTAGTGGAGTTAGTGCATGTCTTATGTAGTTAGTGTAGTTGTGTTAGTGTGTAGTGGAGTTAGTGCATGTCTTATGTAGTTAGTGTAGTTGTGTTAGTGTGTAGTGGAGTTAGTGCATGTCTTAAGTAGTTAGTGCATGTCTTATGTAGTTAGTGTAGTTGTGTTAGTGTGTAGTGGAGTTAGTGCATGTCTTATGTAGTTAGTGTAGTTGTGCATGTCTTATGTAGTGTTGTGATAGTGTGTAGTGAAGTTAGTGCATGTCTTATGTAGTTAGTGTAGTTGTGTTAGTGTGTAGTGGAGTTAGTGCATGTCTTATGTAGTTAGTGTAGTTGTGTTAGTTGTAGTGTGTAGTGCATGTCTTAGTTATGTGTAGTGTGTAGTAGTGTAGTTAGTGTCTTATGTAGTTAGTGTTAGTGTTAGTGCAGTTAGTGCTGTATAGTGGAGTTAGTGCATGTCTTATGTAGTTAGTGTAGTTGTGTTAGTGTATAGTGGAATTAGTGCATGTCTTATGTAGTTAGTACAGTTGTGTTAGTGTGTAGTGTGGTTAGTGCAGATCTTAAGTAGTTAGTGTAGTTGAGTTAGTGAGTAGTATAGTTAGTGCAAGTATTATGTAGTTAGTGCAGTTGTTTGAGTGTGAAGTGAAGTCAGTGCATATCTTATGTAGTTAGTGTAGTGAAGGTAGTGCACGTCTTTTGTAGTTAGTGTGTAGAGGGGATGGTGCATGTCTTATGGAGTTAGTGTGTAGTGGGGTTAGAGCATATCTTATGAAGTTAGTGCACTTGTGTGAGTGTGTAGTAGGATTAGTGCATGTCTTATGAAGTTCTTGTAGTTGTGTAAGTGTGTAGTGGAGTTACTTCATGTCTGATGTAGTTAGTGTAGTATTTTAGTGTGTAGTGCAGTTAGTGCTTATCTTTTGAAGTTATTGTAGCCGTTTTAGTGTGTAATGAAGTTAGTACATGTTTCATGTAGTTTGTATAGTTCTGTTTGGGTGTAGTAGAGATAGTGCAACTCTTATGAATTTAGTGTAGTTGTGCTAGAGTGTAGTGAGGTTAGTGCATGTCTTATGTAGTTAGTGTAGTTATGTTAGTGTGTAGTGGTGTTAGTGCATGTCTTATGTAGTTAGTGTAGTTGTGTTAGTGTGTAGTGGTGTTAGTGCATGTGTTATGTAATTAGTGTAGTTGTGTTAGTGTGTAGTGGAGTTAGTGCATGTGTTATATAGTTAGTGCAGTTATATTAGTGTGTAGTGGAATTAGTGCATGTCTTATATAGTTAGTGTAGTTGTGTTAGTGTTTAGTGGGGGTTAGTTCATGTGTTATGTAGTTAGTGTTGTTAAATTAGTGTTTATTGATGTTAGTGCATGTCTTACGAAGTTAGAATAGTTGTGTTAGTGTGTAGTAGATTTAGTGTTATTTCTTAAGTAGTTAGTGTAGTGGTGTTAGTGAATAGTGGAGTTGTAGCTAGTTAGTGTATTAGTGTTTAGTGAATTTAGTGCGTCTTTTGTAGTTAGTGTTGTTGTGTTAGGGTTTAGTAGGGTTAGTGCATGTATTATGTAGTAAGAGTTGTTGAGTTTGTGTTTATTAAAGATAGTGCATGTCTTATGTAGTTAGAATAGTTGGGTTAGTGTGTAGTGAACTCAATGCATTTCTTATGTTGTTAGTGTAGTGTTGTTAGTGAATAGTGGAGTAAGTGCATGCCTTTGGTAGTTAGTGTAGTTGTATTAATGTGAAATAAAGTTAGTGCATGTCATGAATTAAGTGCAGCGGTGTGAGTGTGTAGTGAAGTTTGTGACAGTCTTATGTAGTTAGTGCAGTTGTTTTAGTGTGTAGTGAGGTTAATGCATGTCTTATGTGGATAGCGTAGTTGTGTTACTATGTAGTGGAGTTGGTGCATGTCTTATGTAGTTAGTGTTGATGAGTTAGTGTGAAGTGGGGTTAGTATACGTCTTATGTATTAGTGTGTAGAGTAGTTATTATTTCAATATTTATTATAATAATAATTGATATATTTAATAATTATCACTCTTCCTTTTGCTTGGTCTTGAAGGAAGCCTCGGGTGAAAGAGGGCTGTGACGATCTGTCTGGAGCCCGTAGGTGCGGGACCTGGACGTCCACCTCCCGGGGGTCGTGCGGCCCAGGCTCTGCTGCAGGAGGCTGGGGTCGTTCTTGCCCTTGACGGCGTGGTTCTTCTCCGGCCCCGACCACGACAGTCTCCAGGTTTGGAGTCTCTGTGCCCTTTTTCACCAACTTCGAGGTCAACCCCGAAACTCACAGTTCCTGCGACGGCGCTGGAACCAATCGTATTGGCGTTTGCTTTTCCATTCGAGACTTTCGGTGCTGTGGAGAGGGGGGGGGGGACCTACTGCCTGGGTAACAGCTTCTCCTCCATATCAACCTACCCAGGCTTTACGCCCTGGAGAGGTCACTCCAGACTTCTAAAGCGCAACACAATAGTCTCCTGAGACTGACAGATGCCTACTACTATTATGTACTTTTTGTAATTGAGTTAGTGTGTAGTGGGGTTAGAGCATGTTTTATGTAGTTAGTGCAGTTGTGTGAGTGTGAATAGAAGGTAGAGCAGGTATTATGCAGTTAGAATAGTTGTGTTCGTGTGTAGTGGAGTTAGTGCATGTCTGATGTAGTTAGTGCAGTAGTTTTAGTGAGTAGAGGAGTTAGTGCTCATCTTATGAAGTTATTGTAGCCGTTTTAGTGTGTAGTGAAGTTAATGAATGTCTTATGTAGTTAGTGTAGTTGCTTTAGTGTGTAGTGGAGTTAGTGCAACTCTTATGAAGTTAGTGTAGTTGTGTTAGTGAGTAGTGGAGTTAGTGCATGTCATGAAGTTAGTGTAGTTGTGTTAATGTGTAGTGAGATAGTTCGTGTCTTGTTTAGTTAGTGTAGTAGTGTCAGTGAGTAGTTAAGTTAGTGCATGTCTTATGTAGTTAGTGTAGTTTTAGTTTGTAGTGGAGTTAGTGCACGTCTTATGTAGTTAGTGCAGTTATGTTAGTGTGTAGTGGAGTTAGTGCGTGTCATGTAGTTAGCGTAGTTTTGTTAGCGTTTAGTGGGGTTAGTGCATGTGTTGTTAAATTAGTGTTTATTGAAGGTAGTGCATGTCTTATGTAGTTAGTGTAGTTTTAGTTTGTAGTGGAGTTAGTGCACGTCTTATGAAGTTATTGTAGCCGTTTTAGTGTGTAGTGAAGTTAATGAATGTCTTATGTAGTTAGTGTAGTTGCTTTAGTGTGTAGTGGAGTTAGTGCAACTCTTATGAAGTTAGTGTAGTTGTGTTAGTGAGTAGTGGAGTTAGTGCATGTCATGAAGTTAGTGTAGTTGTGTTAATGTGTAGTGAGATAGTTCGTGTCTTGTTTAGTTAGTGTAGTAGTGTCAGTGAGTAGTTAAGTTAGTGCATGTCTTATGTAGTTAGTGTAGTTTTAGTTTGTAGTGGAGTTAGTGCACGTCTTATGTAGTTAGTGCAGTTATGTTAGTGTGTAGTGGAGTTAGTGCGTGTCATGTAGTTAGCGTAGTTTTGTTAGCGTTTAGTGGGGTTAGTGCATGTGTTGTTAAATTAGTGTTTATTGAAGGTAGTGCATGTCTTATGTAGTTAGAATATGTTGTTGTTAAAGATTCGCTACCTGGAACAAAAAGTTCCAAGTACCATGAGCTATGGTAAGCCCGTGTTGTGTTAGTGTGTAATGGTGTTAGTGAATTTCCTTTGTAGTTAGTCTAGTTGTTTTATTGAATAGTGGGGTTAGTGCACGTCGTATGTAGTTCGTGTAGTTAAGTTAGTACATGTCTTATGTAGTTATTGTAGTTGTGTAAGCGAGTAGAGGAGTTAGTGCAGCTCTTATGTAGATAGTGTAGTAGTTTTAGTGTGTATTGTGGTTAGGGCCTATGTTGAGAAGTAATTGTAGACGTTTTAGTGTGTAGTGAAGTTAGTGTATGTCATATGTAGTTAGTGTAAATCTGAAAGTGTGAAGTAAACTTAGTGTAGTTCTGTTAGTGTGAATTTAAGTTAGTGCAACTCTTATGAAGTTAATGTAGTTGTTTTAGAGTGTAGTGACATGCAAGTTAGTGCATGTCTTATGTGGTTAGTGTATTTGTGTTAGTATGTAGTGTGGTTAGTGCATGTCTTAAGTAGTTAGTGTAGTTTTGTTAGTGTGTGGTGAAGTTAGTGCATGTCTTATGTGGTTAGTGTAGTTGTGTGAGTGTTTAGTGAAGTAAGTGCATGTCTAAAGTAGATATTGTATTCCTGTTAGTGTGTAGTGAGGTTAATGCATGTTTTATGTGGATAGCATAGTTGTGTTAATATGTAGTGGAGTTAGTGCAGGTCTTAGATAGTTAATGATGTTGAGTTTGTCTGTAGTGAGGTTAGAGCATATCTTACGTAGTTAGTGTAGTTGTGTTAGTGTGAAGTGAAGGTAGTGTATGTCTTATGTAGTTATTGAAGTTGTTTTAGTGTGTAGTGAAGTTAGTGCAAGTCTTATGTAGTTTGTGTAGTTCTGTTAGTGTATGTCTTATGTAGTTAGTGTGATTTTGTTAGTGTTTAGTGGGGTTAGTGCAAGTCTTATGTAGTTAGTGTTGTTGTGTAAGTGTTCAGTGGGGCTAGTGCATGTGTTATATAGTTACTGTTGTTAAATTAGTATTTATTGAAGGTAGTGCCTGTCTTACGCAGTTAGAATAATTGTGTTAGTGTGTAGTAGAGTTAATGCATTTCTTAGTAGTTTGTGTAGTGATGTTAGTGAATAGTGGAGTTAGTGCATGTCTTTGGTAGTTAGTGTAGTTGTATTAGTGTGTAGTGAAATTAGTGCGTGTCATGAATTTAGTACAGCGGTGTGAGTGTGTAGTGAAGTTTGTGACAGTCTTATATGGAGAGTGTAGTTGTGTTAGTGTATTTCCTGTGCAATTAGTTTAGTGGTTTTATTGAATAGTGGGGTTAGTGCACTTCGTATGTAGTTAGTGTAGCTAAGTTAGTGCATGCCCTATGTAGGTAGTGTAGTAGTTTTAGTGAGTATTGTAGTTAGGGCTTATGTTGAGAAGTAATTGTAAACGTTTTAGTGTTTAGTGAAATTAGTGCATGTCATATGTAGTTAGTGTAAATCTGAAAGTGTGAAGTAAAGTTTATGTAGTTATGTTAGTGTGAAGAAAAGTTAGTGCAACTTTTATGAAGTTAGTACTCACCTAATTGTGTTTGCGGGGTTGAGCTCTAGTAGTTAGTATTGTTGTATTAGTGAGTATTGGAATAAGCACATGTCATGTTGTTAGTGTAGTATGGCTTTACGCCCTGGAGAGGCTACTCCAGACCGACAACCAGAGAGCAACACCATAATCTCCTGAGACTGATGGATGGCTACTACTATGTAGTTATTGCAGTTGTGTTAGTGTGTAGTGACGCTAGTGCATGTCTTATGTGGATAGCATAGTTGTGTTTCTATGTAGTGGAGTTAGCGCATGTCTTATGTAGTTAGTATTGATGTGTTAGTGTGTAGTGAGGTTAATGCATGTCTTATGTGGATAGCATAGTTGTGTTTCTATGTAGTGGAGTTGGCGCATGTCTTATGTAGTTAGTATTGATGTGTTAGTGTGTAGTGACGCTAGTGCATGTCTTATGTGGATAGCATAGTTGTGTTTCTATGTGATGGAGTTAGTGCATGTCTTATGTAGTTAGAGTTGATGTATTAGTGTGTAGTGGACTTGGTGCAGGTCTTAGGTAGTTAGTGTAGTTGTGTTAGTGTGTAGTGAGGCTAGTGCATGTCTTATGTGGATAGCATAGTTGTGTTTCTATGTAGGAGTTAGTTGTCTTATGTAGTCAGTGTGTAGTGGACTTGGTGCAGGTCTTAGGTAGTTAGTGTTGTTGAGTTACTGTGTAGTGAGGATAGATCATATCTTACGTAGTTAGTGTAGTTGTGTTAGTCTGTAGTGTAGGTAGTGTATGTCTTATTTGGTTATTGAAGTTGTTTTAGTGTGTCGTGATGTTAGAGCATGTCTTATGAAGTGATTGTACTTGTTTTAATGTGTAGTTAAGTAAGTGCATGTCTAATGTGGTAAGTACAGTTCTGTTAGTGTGTAGTGAAGTTAGTGCATGTTTTTTGTAGTTAGTGTAGTTGTGTTAGTACTTAGTGGAGTTAGTGCATTGCTCATGTAGTTAGTGTACTTGTGTTAGTGTTCTGTTCTGGCCAGAGTGAGTTCGGGGTTATGGAACCTAAACCTGCTATGAGAGCTCTGGTTGTTGCACAAGACTGTTACTTGTGTACAGGTGGACATTGTCCCCCAACCACTCTCTGCCAGAACCGTCAACCGACCTCAGCAGCCACACTCCCGCTACCGTCGGTCAACCAACAATGAACACTGGAGTGCTTGAAATTTACTCAGAAGATCACCCTGTACGTCTCTTGATCTCGGAGAGGGGTTCAGCATCACACGTTCAGGGGTGCGGCTCCAACACTGGCTTCATTGTCCTTTGTACACACCCTACTTGAGCCGCCGTGACTCCCTGCTCTCTCCTCGTTTGGTATGATCTCAATCCCCTTTTACGAATTGGTACTCTCTGCCACCCTGTCTGCAGGTGTGATCCTTTCTCTCTCGCTATCTATTCTGCTTTCTGGGAAGCCTCACCAGGACAAGACAAAAGCCAGCTAACAATGCACATTTAATAAACAAAAAACAAATGCAATACGTGACATGAAAACATTAAAATAGTATCAAACAATACTCTAAGCCGTTACAACCTGGTAGCAATCCAATACCATACCCTGGCTTAATCAACCATCCATATTAAGTGTTGTTGTTGTTGTTAAAGATTTGCTACCTGGAACAAAAAGTTCCAAGTAGCACGGGCTACTTGGAACTGCCTAACTCTTGGCTTACCACTTACTACTCCCTCACTAAATGGGAGGGGGGGGGGGATCTCGTCATAACAGTATTATACACTCAGCCACCAAAAATATATAAACTGAGCCTGTGCCTGAAACACCAGAAACATCCACATAAATATTCCCCAACACAAGAAGAAATCAATCTCTCACCTTACACTGCGTCTCACACGCCGTAAGCATTCAAACACTCCCCTTATACATTCCTGTGTGTCCACCATAAACCTCTGCTCTGCTCTTGGAGGCTCACTACCATATATATCTTTAGGTCCTCCAAAATATTCAACAGTACACTTCTGCAGTTCTCCCAAAACTGCTGCACAATGAAGTCCTCTTCAAACACCAGTGATGCTTCACCACTGATCCCACGGAGACACATGAAACTCCTCTTCATTGCTCCTTTACACTGCTCAAGGTCAACTCCTCACCATGGAGTTCTGCTCTCCCACAGATTTCAGCATACACTTCTCCTGCCTCGAAGTTTCCTCCATTAACTTCTTCCCTGGCCTCCAAGTTCTTCCATCAACTCTTAACCAAACAAACCTGCAGTTCCAATAAAAATGTTTCCCCACTAAAACATAATTAAATGTATTCACAAAAAGTAAAATTTCTCCATCCGACATCTCTTTAAAACTACTGCGTCGGCGCGACGGTACTCCCCTATCTTGGGCGGGTCCATTTCGACATGCTGCCGGCCGCCGCCCTGATCGCCAGGCTGGGGGCAGCCTCCCTCACTCAGTCAGCCACTTACACTCGGCGAGGGTGGACGTATCACTCCGCCTTCCAAGATGTTCTCTTATCTCTTATTCTCTTATTTGAGCTTACTGCCTTAAAGAATATCTATACTATATACATAAACACTTGCCATGATCGCTGGGCACACGATCAAGGCAACCACTGCAACAACTGTTATATTAGCTTACCAGAGAGTTTGTGTCGAGGGTGCTCAGGTCCTGGTCCTCACAATGACGCCCACACAATCGCTATATGACTGCCTCACAAGGCTTTTTCTAGTCCTGACTTGAGCACTTTAAGTCGTCCTCAAGCTTCACATATAAAAGCCTGCTTGATTACCTCCTCTTCTACAGCACACACCTAGGGGTTTTCCTCCTCTGGCAGGAGCTCAGCAGAGCGGGACCCTCTCTCACGACCTCTGTTGCTCAAGAAAGGTCTAGATTTCCTCGCGAGCCTCACATCATGTCAGCATAATATCGACATCTCATTTAAACACATAAACAAAAATAACCACACAATATGTTTGCCTCCACATCTATCTGCTCTCTACATGCAGTGAGAGTGGACTCCCCCGTTGGGCTGGTCCATGGGTTGGGCTGCCGCCTTGCCCGGCGGGCAGCCCCTCAACTCTGGGAGGGTCCTCCTCCGCCAGTCAGTTGGCTTCAGGCGGTCGACGGGAGAGGATGTGCTGCTCGTCCCTCCAGCTGTCTCTCTCATCTCCGTCCTCTCATTTAGGTTTCCTGCCTTACCAAAACATTTCTAACTTATTAATAAACATTGCTACTGTCGCTGGGCACACGACCAACTACAAGCAATCACTATGAACTGGCTTAAATCGTGCTTACCACAGATTGCCTAGTCGAGGGTACTCCTCCCTCTGACAGCGTCTGGTCAGGGCGCTCCCACAGCCCACGATAATGTCTCTGGGCAGCTTAATAAACTCTCCTCGCCATCCAGGACTTGAGACCACAGCGTTCCCAGCTCGATTCTACAGCTGGTACGTCTGCACACTTCTCTTCTCTTGGAGATATATCACTAGGGGGTTCCTTTCTGACGGGAGCTCAAACGGAGCACGGCTTCCCCTTGCGATGTTTGGCACTCAAGTGAGCTCAAAGCCCTCCAGAAGCTAGCGTCACGTCTCCAGCAAATTATCTACATCTCCTAACCAGTCATTTATCTTTTTTCATATTCACTGCCCATAATCTTAAATTGTTCATTAAATCCAACAAACTATTTTACATCTGTGTTATCGCCTCTATATTTCCTATACCTTCTAGTTAGGTCAGGCTTGTTGAATAACTCTCAAGGGGGAGACTCGTTTCTCCTGTAGGCTGAGATCATAACAAACGTACACTAACATAGATATGATTACGAATAAAGCAGGTGAACTTGGAGAATTGGCACTAGAAGAAAACCTAGACATAATAGCACTCACAAAAACAAAGCTAACGAACACCATAACAAATGCAGTGTTTCCACAGGACTACTATGTAGTGAGGAAAGAGAGAGAAGGAAGAGGAGGAGGTGGTGTAGCTTTGCTGATAAGAAAAGGCTGGAGTTTCGAAGAGATGGTTGTTCAGGGTTGTGAAGATATCAGTGACTACATAACAGGTACCATAGCAATTGGAGGACAAAAAATTATAGTAGTAGTCATATATAACCCCTTACCAAATGACAGAAGACCCAGCCGGGAATAATATAGAAACAACATGGCCACCATCAATAAAATAGAGAGAGCAGCTTTTGTAGCTAGCAAGAACGGATCCAGACTAGTTTTAGTTGCTTTAGTTGCTGGATACACCTGAATTGGATTAGGTCCCAAAACATGTCCCTTGTGCTGTAAACAAGTTAAACATCTGTCAACATAATGAGCAATTTCCTTAGCCATTTTTGGCCAAAAATACTTCAATCGACCTTGTTGGAGTGTACGATCCTTTCCTGGATGTGCACTTGCAGGAGCATCATGGATAATTTTTAACACAGTTGGTACCAAGACAGCTGGAACAACTAACTGACAACATTTCCTCGGGGCTATCCCTAGCTTTACTACTCTACACAGTAAATTGTCCAACATAACTAGTTCTTTCAATGGTACTGGCGGTTTATGAATCGGGCGAGTGTCTTGCTTAGTCAAAAATTTAATGACAGGTGCCCATATGGGGTCTTGTCTTTGTTCCGTTTCTACTACTGTAGCATCTAATGCTGGGTAATTTAACTGAATCGCAGCTACGTGTCGAGAAAACACATCGGCTACAACATTTTGCTTTCCTGGAATATATCCAAATGTGGGATTGAATTCTTGAATTGTGAGCAAATATCTAGCAAACTTTCCAACTGGATTCTTATTTTTGAACAAGGGAATTAATGGTTGGTGATCTGTAAGAACATGAACTGGGTAATTATAAATTGTATCCTTGAAATGTTTAAGTGCCCAAACAACTGCCAAGGCTTCTCGTTCTGTTGCACTATAATTTTTCTCTTCTTTAGATAATATGCGGCTAGCATAAGCTATTGCGTGATCTCTGAGACCTTCTGTTTGAAGTAATGCAGCACCTAAACCTATGTCACTAGCATCTGTAACCAACGTAAAAGGTTTAGAAAAATCTGGGTACCTAAGGACTGGTGACGAAATCAAGGCTGCTTTGAGTTTTTTGAATGACTGATCCTGGGCCTCTCCCCAAACAAAGGGTTCATCTTTTCTTTGCAACTTGTAAAGTGGAGCGGCTATAATAGAGAATCCAGCAATAAATGAACGATAAAATCCTACAAGACCTGTGAACTGTCTTACGGCTTCTGCGGTACGAGGTGTTGGAAAATCACGGGCAGCAATAATTTTTGATTCATTCAATGTAATACCTGAAGGTGTAACTGTATGACCTAGGAAATTAATCTTCTGCTTTAAAAATGAACATTTTGCAAGCTTTATTTTTAAATTAGCTTCAGTAAGCTTTGCAAGTACTTTTTCAAGGTTCTGGAAATGAGTCTGAACATCTTGCGACATGATTATGAGATCATCAAGGTAAACTAGAAGAGTACTTCCTATCAATCTACGAAATAGATTTGTCATGAGCCGTGAAAAGGTTATTGGACTACTACGCAAACCAAATGGCATTCTTTTGAAATGAAAATGACCATTGGGAGTACTAAAGGCTGTCAATTGTTTACTTTCCTCATCAAGGGGGATTTGCCAGAATCCCTGCAACAAATCTAACGTTGAGAATACTTTGTTTCGACCAATACTTTGCAACAAATCATTTAGAACTGGAAGTGGGAAACGATCAGGTATTGTTACTCTGTTAAGCTTGCGATAATCGATTACAGGTCTCCAAGTCCCATCTCGCTTTGGTACAAGAATCAATGGAGTGTTCCATGGCGAATTACTCGATTCAATTACATCACTCTGTAACATTTCCTCTACAAGTCTATCTGCTTCTGCTCTCTGAGAATGGGGAAAACGGTAACCTGGTACATAAATAGGCGTAGTTCCTTGTTCAAAGTGAATTTTATGTGTAATAAGAGGAGTGAGACCTAATTTTTCTCCTGGTAGAGCAACAACAGCTCTATTCCTGTTCAAAATTTCCAAAAGCTCAGCCACAGAGTCAGGAAAATCAGTAGGACTGAGGTGTTGCACTTGCACCTCTGGCTGAGATCCCTGTTCTCCTGGTGTGAGTGTACAAACAGTATGATCCATGGAGACATCATCCACAACTCGCACTGGTAACGAGTAATGGGCAAAATCTACAACATCGGTACCAGACTGGAGATGGATGTCGGCATTACTAGTGTTTGCAATAAATAATGTAACAGTACCATCCTGCACTGTGTGCCAGGAGGGTTCAACAAATGTACCATTCACTTTACATGTTTCACTTTCCGCAATCACATCCGACAACTCAGGCACTCCCTGAACCTTAACTCTTATTTTGGTGAGAGAATGAGGGTGTAGCACAGTGTCAGTAGCCGTGGAACCACTGACTTCAGAGATGGAAGCTGCCAGGCTAGCGAGACAGCGAGAATCTGTTAGAGCGTCCCCTTCCAGAAAGTCCCGATACTCATTCTCCTTAACAACTGCACAACTACTATGCTTCAATCGAGTGCCTGTTTTCTCGGGTATGCTACCACGACAATGATCTGACAAACCTATGCTTGCAAGGCGGGTGTCAACAAAATTAACGTAATCTGATTGAAGGTTGAACTCGTGGCCCTGTCGATACATGCTACACAAGGGTATGACATGGTCTTTGATACTTATGTTCCAACGATGGGGAAACAATGCAATATTTTCATCAATCATGGTGTACAGACCTAAGAGAATGTCTCCAGGAAAATGAATAACGTCAACAACTAAACATGTTATAGACAATGTGACATCATTGAACTTGAGTGGGAGGTCAATTTCACCCTGAACTTTCACTTTATTTCCTGAAATACCACTTAGAAAAGGTATGTGTGACTGTTTTAAAGTAGTAGGGTGCTTACTTTCAATGTCTCTAAGAGCTGAGGGCTTGACAATATTAATTTTTGCACCTGAGTCAAGAAAAACTTTTAAAACTCTACCATGTACAATGGCTGATACAGGGGGACCATCACTTGAGACTGGACAAGTTACTACTTTTGACTTATGTTGTCTGGGATATCTGCGTCTTGTTTGGGTCAAATTTACTGTGGATCCGTGAACATCTACAACTGGTTTAGAGTCAGTGTCCTCCTCTGTCAAGTGTCCAAATCTATTTTGGGTAGCTACTGAATACACAGGGAGGGCACTAGGATTGGCTAGCTTGAATTGGTTAGCGGATGGCCTTGGGGGTTTCCCGACGACATGGAGTGAACATTCTGAGCTCCAGCATTCTGTGACCGAGCATTATAATTTAAAGTTGCATTATAACTGGGCTGGGAGTTGTAATTACGAGAGTTCTGATAATGTCTTGGACGCTGTGTGCCTCGCCAAGACTGACCGTGGGAGTTACGAGGTGGAGATGTCCTTTGCCTAGCTCTACAAATCGCAGTGTGGTGACCAACTTGTTTATGGTACATGCAATATGGAAGCCTAGAGTGATTAGATTGACGAGGGGACCGAGAGAATTGTCTAGGAGGTGATGATCTAGGGGCGGACCAACAGTCCCTTGCGAGGTGGTTACTCTTACCACAATGCCAACATGAGGGAGTGGATGGTTGTGGACTATGGCGTTTCGGCAATTTATGAGGCGGCGAATTTGACTGGGGGCTATGAGCATGGGTACGCTTCTGCGACCAAGAGTTTGTGGGAGGATGCTGAGAGCTTGTTACTACATTTACAGTATCAGAGGGTGGCAACAGTTGAGCACTTCGGGGAGCTAGTTTATCGGCGGCATTGTTAATAGCCTCAAACACTTCACCAATTTCATGTTTAACACCAAAATTTTGTTGCTCAATGATTGGTTTAGTATGCTCTGGGGCAAAATGCATTAAAGTCCCAA